>JAKELG010000052.1:0-273409 GCA_021527035.1 Lactarius vividus
CTACTGGCTGGATCACCACACAAGGTCAAAATCTATTCCGATCACATGAACCTTCAGTACTGGAAACTACCGCAAAAGATAAGTCGGAGAGTCGCAAGGGAAGTACTCGAGCTCATGGAATACAACTTTGAGATCCACCACATCCCAGGAAAGAAAAACGGATGGGCGGACGTGCTATCCAGACGACCAGACTACAGCCAGGGCGAGCGAGACAACGAAAACGTAGTAGTACTACCCGAAGACGTCTTCGCGCGAACAACAACAATACAGGCCGCTCAGGACCCACCACAGACGGAAATGATCTTATGCTACTGGGTAGACCCCCAACAACTGAAGTTCGTCGACGGAGCGTGGTACTGACAGGGAAAGTACGTGATTACAGGATCTATCGAAGAAAAACAGAAGCTTATCGCCGCACACCATGACCCACCAGTGCACGGACACCCTGGAATTGCCCGAACTACGAGACTAGTGGAGTGAAGATACTGGTGGCCCGAGCTGAAAATGGATGTCCGAAATTACGTGCAGGGATGCGCCGAGTGCCAACGACACAAAGTCAACACACGCCCCACGAGAGCCCCACTCGTACCCATCATGCCAAAGGAAGATGCCCTACCATTCGAAACCATCGCTCTCGACTTCATCACCAAACTCCCCACGTCGCAGGGGTATGACACCATCTTGACAATAACTGACCACGACTGCAGTAAAGCCTCAGTCTTCATCCCCTGCAACGAGGAAATTACAGCGGAAGAAACGGCCAGACTCTATGCCACGCACGTCTTCAGGAGATTTGGACTGCCGTCAAAAATCATCAGCGACCGAGACCCCCGGTTCGCCTCCAGGTTCACACGGGAACTATGTCGAATCCTGGGGATTCAGCAGAACATCTCCACCGCATATCACCCTAGAACAGATGGACAATCAGAACGAACTAATCAATGGCTGGAACAATATCTCCGTTTCTGGACTAACGAACGGCAAGATAACTGGGCAGATTTCCTGCCCATATGTCACGGTTCGAGCTCGATGGACTCACAATACGATACGAAAGGTGAAGTGAATGCTTACTATACGGTTATGACTACGATAGTAAGCGTAGATTAGTCATGGACTCACCATCAGTCAGCAGGAGTCGCGGTAACATGTGATAGTTATCATGACTCATTACTAGGATAGCGATAGTAGGGTTCGAGCTATTATTGCTAGTAGTAGTTGTCTTAGAGAGGAGCTTCAAAGCTGCCTCTGTAACATGTATAAATAGTGGGTAGTGAAGACCAAGATACGCCATCTTGGTCTTCTTCCTAATACCACTACTCTCACTCGTCTACAAGGAGGCTTCAAAGCCTTCCTACTCCTGAGAGGGAACGACCCTTCTAAACCCTGACCTACGAGTCTAGGACCCTGGCCCTTTCGACGCGTCAAGTCGGAGTTGCCTTAGTATTGCTAGGACGGACATTGTGGATCGCACTAGCCATATTCTACGGACTTATCGAAACCCTGCGGGCTGGTCACCAACTAGCTAAGTCATGAACGCCTTTATACGAGTTCAAGTTGAACTAAGGCGCTGTGGTAGCGTTACATTAAGACCAAGATAACCACCGTGGCGTTCACCACAAGAGACCAGTGGAGAAACTTCAGGACCTATACCCTCGAAACAAGAGGAGAAAGATCAGTACCACGACGATTCCTAGGTGCAGCCAGGTGGAGAGAATACAGAGGAGACACCGGATATTTCGTCGACTTCCCAGGAGAAGCTATCAGATATTGACCAGTTGAGTTTAACTACTCTAACTTCTGCTGGACGGAGATTACGTGGAATCCAATAGACAATTGGTGGGACGTCGTCAGACCAGCAGGAAGGCACTACCGCTGCGACATCGATTCCAGGGAACTTCAAGGAGACAATTGGGGATCACTCGACGGAGATAGTAGTAGCAGCGAAAGCGAAGAAGAACGACCCAGGGAACAAACACCCTCAGAATCAAGCCACGAAGAACCAACAGAGGAACATACCGCAACAGAAAGTGAAATAAGACTGGGAACCGGAGACGACTCAAGTCTATTAGCCCACATAGCTGAGTCATTACACATCACAGCCCCAGAAGAAATTCACATCCGAAGCCCCATGGCCACAGTAACCGAAACACAAGCAATGGAGGAAGTGCATCGCATCAGAGAAGAAGCAGAAGCCATCCTCAATCCCATCAACCCCAATACCGGACACCGAATGACGGCCGACGACGCAGCTCTATTCCGAGCAATAGGACCAGATCACCCGGACCCACCAGAAGGACCTCCACCACCACCAGGGGGACTTCCCGGAGGATTTCCAGGACAAGGACCAACGGGAGGAGGATTCCCCGGCGGAGGAAGACCACCAGGAGGAGGAGGACTGCCAGGAGGGGGACCACTGGGTGAAGGAGCACCACGAGGAGGACACGGGTCAGACAGACTATCAGGTGAACCCCCAACTGTCTTCGACGGAGATCGCACTAAATATGAGGCCTTTCTCACACAATGGCACGTATACTGGGGTATGAACCTGGACGCCCCAATCATGCAAAACGAGTATCGACGATCCCTCCTATTTCTGGGATACGTGAAAGGAGTCAACGTTAGCGAATGGACGCTGAGCATACTAGAATGGCTCAACAGGGAAGTACGACGAGGAGTCAACCAGTACTCTCAGACCCTATGGAATCACATAGCGGCGGAATTTGCCAAGAGGTTCTCAAACATCCTCGAAGAAGAACAAGCGCAAGCCGAACTACAAAAAGGGGTAAAAATGACAGGAGAGGACATCGACGCGTACGTGGTCAGATTCGAGCAATTAGCCAGAAAAGCTCATTACAACCTGAATGATTGACAAACTATCGATCGATTCACCGCGGGCCTGCCACGAGCCCTATTCATGAAGGTCTACGAATTGGATGAACCGCATACATTCGAAGATTGGAAAAGATGCGCATTGCGAAGGCAGAAGCAATATATACACATGAAAGCGCGTCTCGATAACTTCAAAACTAAGCCACCGCCATCAGCAGCCCAACCTCGCTGGAGGCCACAAGCCCCCAACTGGGGCCCACCAAGAGGACCGCCTCCGCCCAGATACGATCCAAACGCCATGGACACCTCCGCCGACCGAACATGTGCTTGAGTAGCGGAAGTAGGAGACCCAAACCGCCCCTTCGTCCCTCAACCACAGCGAGGAGGATACGGAAGAGGAGGAGGACCACCCCGTGACATGAGGACAGTCATTTGCTATAACTGCAATCAACCAGGACACCTCTCACGAAATTGTCCACAGCCCCGTCGAAGAACAACAAGTCGAATGGCGGACACAGACTACTACATGCAGGAAGAGCAGCCCGTACAAGCCCGAGGAGCGAGTACGGCACCTCCGCAACAGCGAGCGAAAGACTGGTTAGCAGGGGTAGCTGGAGAAACGGACGATGTAAAAGACCTCATCCTTCAAGAAATGTGGGGGAAAGAGGGTTTTCAGAACGCCTGAACCCATCGGCCTGGGTGAGGGCAGTCAATTGTAATTCTGTAATCATGACTCACTATCAGTCTCTTAGAATTCCAGTCTCGATTCGCACGAATTACGCAATGGCCGACATCAGAACATTAGTAGACTCGGGAGCAACGGACAACTTCATACGCCCCTCGTTTGCAAAAAGGATGGGTCTTGGGCTCCAAATATTGGACCACCCCAGAAAGATATGGAATATCGACAACACAGAAAACAAAGCGGGCAGTATCACCCACTTCGTCGACTTAGATGTCCAGACTAATCAACGACGACGAAAGATGCGCTTCCTAGTCACAGACCTCGGAAGTGAAGACTTGGTACTCGGATATCCTTGGCTAGCAACATATGAACCAACGATAAACTGGAGATACGCCACCATACACGAGAAAATGCTCCCAGTCGTTATCCGATCAATTAACCCCAACAAAGAAGACCACATAATAGGACGCACCATGACAGAAGAGGAGAAAGAAGACGCGATAGCAGAACTGAAAGAGGAAACCCATCTATGTACCACGGCCACGGAACTAGCCATTGAAGCTAAGCAGTTCCACGATAAAGTAGAACTCCCCCCAGCTTACCATCAGTTCGCAAAGATCTTCAGCGAGGAAGCATCCAATCGATTCCCCCCTTCCCGACCATGGGATCACACCATCGAATTCAAAGAAGGCACTCCATTGGTGATCGATTGCAAGGTCTACCCCATGACGCAAGAAGAGGATGGCAAACTCAAAGAGTTCCTGGACGAGCAGCTGAAGAAGGGATACATTCGCCCATCAAAATCCCCTTACGCCTCATCCTTCTTCTTCATCAAAAAGAAAGACGGAAAACTACGACCGGTGCAAGACTACAGAAAGATAAATGCCGTCACTGTCCGCAATCAATACCCACTGCCCCTCATCTCAGACCTCATCACGGACTTAAGTCGAGCGCACACCTACACAAAACTGGACGTTAGATGGGGATACAACAACGTACGCATCAAAGAAGGGGATGAACATAAGGCAGCATTCAAAACACGGTACGGACTCTTCAAACCTACAGTCATGTACTTTGGACTCACCAACTCCCCGGCAACCTTCCAAACGATGATGAATACGATCTACCAAGACACCATTGCAAAACATGAGGCCAAAGGAACAGTTATACATGTTTACATGGACGACATCGGCATCGCAACCAGAAGCCCAGCAGGACAAAAAGAGCACGAGGAAGCAGTCTGCGACGTACTACAGGTAGCCCTGGAACATGACCTCTACTTCAAACTCGAAAAATGCCTCTTCAACAAACCGCGAATGGATTACCTGGGGGTAATCCTTGAAAAGGGGGTAACACGCATGGACCCGGTAAAAATTTCCGGTATCAAAAACTGGCTGACACCTACGAAGGTCCGTGACGTCCGCTCATTTTTGGGCTTCTGCAATTTTTACCGACTCTTCATTCGCGGCTTTGCAACACATGCCAAACCGCTTAACAAACTTACGCGGAAGGACACAGAATGGAGATGGACCGAAGAAGAGGACAAAGCATTCCAGAAGCTCAAAACATTGGTCACAGAAGAACCAGTACTCGCACACCCAAAACTCGAAGACCCATTTGAACTCGAAGTAGACGCCTCAGGATTTGCAATGGGAGCAGTACTACTCCAAAAGAAGGAGGACGGCAAAAAGCACCCAATAGGATACTACTCGGCAACACTCAACGAAGTGGAGAGAAACTACGATATATATGATCTGGAACTCCTCGCAATCGTCAAAGCCCTCCAACACTGGAGACCATTGCTGGCCAGATCACCGCACAAGATCAAAATTTACTCAGACCACATGAACCTCCAATATTGGAAGCTGCCACAAAAGATAAGTCGGAGAGTCGCCAGGGAAGTGCTGGAACTCATGGAGTATAACTTCGAGATTCACCACATCCCAGGAAAGAAGAACGGTCGTGCCGACGCACTGTCCAGGCGACCAGACTACGACCAGGGCGAATGAGACAACGAAAACGTAGTGGTGCTACCTGAGGACGTCTTCGCGCGAATGACCAACGTACAAGCAGCACAAGACCCTCCGCAGAAAGAAATAATCCTGCGTTACTGGGTAGACCCCCAGCAACTGAAATTTGTCAATGGAGCATGGTACCGACAGGGGAAGTACGTAATCACGGGATCTCTGAATGAAAAACGAGAACTCATCGCCGCGCATCACGATCCTCCGGTACACGGACACCCCGGAATCGAACGAACCATGAGATTGGTAGAGCGAAGGTACTGGTGGCCCGAACTGAAACTAGACGTGCGAAACTACGTACAAGGATGCGCCGAATGCCAAAGACATAAGGTCAACACGCGTCCAACTAAGGCCCCTATAGTACCCATCACTCCAAAGGAAGACGCACTCCCGTTTGAAACTATCGCTCTGGACTTCATCACCAAACTCCCGGATTCACAAGGTTACGATACCATCCTAACGATAACGGACCACGACTGTAGTAAAGCTTCGGTCTTCATTCCTTGCAACGAAGAAATCACGGCAGAAGAAACCGCCGGATTGTACGCGACCCACGTCTTCAAACGATTCGGACTACCGTCCAAGATCATCAGCGATAGAGACCCCCGTTTCGCCTCCAGGTTCACACGAGAGTTGTGCCGGATCTTGGGAATCCAGCAGAACATATCCATGGCGTATCACCCCAGAACAGACGGACAATCCGAACGGACCAATCAATGGCTAGAACAATATCTCCGCTTCTGGTCCAACGAACGGCAAGATAACTGGGCGACCTTCTTACCAATAGCTGAATTCGCGCATAACAACTGGCCTCACGAAACGACAAGGAAGTCCCCGTTCTCCCTCCTCATGGGATACGATCTGCGCGCTGATTGGCTCGATAAGCCATCTCCAATCCCACAGATCACCACAAGACTGGAACAATTCCGAGAAGCACGGAAAGAGGCCCAGGAACTCATCAAAAAGGCGCAACTCATGTGGGTCAAACACCGAGACACTCCGAAGTTTCAGGTGGGGGATTATGTATGGCTGGAAGGACGCCACCTGAGGACCAATCAACCGACACCCAAACTGGCGGCAAGACGGCATGGACCCTTCAAGATCATACGCATCCTATCGCCGGTGAACTATCAGCTGGAGCTTCCCACGCAGTGGAGTATCCACCCAGTGTTTCATATCGATCTTCTCACGCCTTATCGTGAAACGCTCATGCATGGGGAAAACTTCCAGCGCCCACCACCAGATTTAGTAGGAGGAGAAGAAGAATACGAGGTCGAGAAGGTTCTGGATCACCGGCATTTCGGCCGGAAAAACGCTTCAATACCTGATCAAATGGAAAGGCTACCCCAACTCGGAAAATCAGTGGGTCGATAAGGATGACATATTCGCGGACGAAGCACTAGCTGAGTACCAAAAATTGAATCCCCATATCGTACGAGACTTAAAAGCTCGAAGGATCTCGTCGAAACCCCTAGCATCCTCTCTCACTCATCACACTGGCTTCTTTCACTCCCTACTCGCCACAATGTCTCTTCCCACTGCCGCCGACGCCGTCGCTCGTGTTGCCTCAAACGCGGGACCTATCACCCATCAAGAACTCGTCGACGCACTCCAAAGCCTCGTCCCCGCCGAACACACCCCCGACACCAGCAACCCCACTAGCTGGTGGCTGGTCACCGAAGACGGCCAGCGCCTCAACCGCACCCCACTCACGACGCCCGAAGTCGATAGGCTTCGTGCAGCTCTCTGCGACAGTGAGGTGTCCTCACCTCGACCTCTCCCAGTTAGAATCGAGCAGTGGGTCGAGGAGCCGGTCGCCAGCAATGTCACGATGGCAAGATTGGAAGCGGGAGCGTCAGTGGTTGGAGGTGGCGAGGGCATGGAAGCGGGAGCAGCTTCAGAGGGTGACCGAACGGCGGTCGGAGATGATGGCGAGGAGGAAGGCAGGCGCCGTGGAACGCATGAGACGATACTGGAACAGGCGAGAGGGAGTCTCCACGATTACTACCCAGATGAGCACCCGCTCATTGTCACTGCCACCGACACTGACCACCCCGACGAGACCCCATACGCCTGTGACACTGCAGGACACCCCCTGTACCGAGGCGGGGTTCAAGCCGACGCTCCCCCCCTCTTCCCACTATTTCAATTACGACACCGCACCCTAGGGCCCGCTCCCCACGGCTATATGCACAACTGTGGGGAGAATTTTGTCCACTATCCGATCACCGACGGGCAGGGATGCACCCGCCAGGCCGCGTTCGTTCAAGTCGTCATGAACGCGGACCCCCTGGTGCTGGGTCTTATGGAGGACAGCGAGAAGGTGTATTCGAAGCCACTCTACGCAGAGCCGCAGGTCAGGGCCCGAGGTAAGCCCCACTATCCTCAGGAAGACCTCATGGTCTTCGCTGGCGGATACCACGATCGCCCTCGCGTCGATCGCGCCCTCGCAGAGCTGCACGACGTGAGCCTCAAGGCCGAGCTCCATCGTTACCGAGCTTATGCGTACGAGGCGGAGCGAATGGAGCAGCGACTTCACCAGCTCGCCGCCGCACTAGGGGGC
This sequence comes from Lactarius vividus, assembly GCA_021527035.1. Taxonomy (NCBI): domain Eukaryota; kingdom Fungi; phylum Basidiomycota; class Agaricomycetes; order Russulales; family Russulaceae; genus Lactarius; species Lactarius vividus. The sequence goes on from JAKELG010000052.1 coordinate 8,102, forward strand.
ATCAAGGGGGAGTTATCCCGGAGCAAGTTCCGGTTGGAGATGGCGAACGTGATGGACAGGATAGAGGAGGTACAGGCAGGATGGATGGGAGGATCCGGTGATGGCCGGCGACGTGGGCATCGCTCCTGAAAAGGGGGTGATGTCACGGTTCGAGCTCGATGGACTCACAATACGATACGAAAGGTGAAGTGAACGCTTACTATACGGTTATGACTACGATAGTAAGCGTAGATTAGTCATGGACTCACCATCAGTCAGCAGGAGTCGCGGTAACATGTGATAGTTACCATGACTCATTACTAGGATAGCGATAGTAGGGTTCGAGCTATTATTGCTAGTAGTAGTTGTCTTAGAGAGGAGCTTCAAAGCTGCCTCTGTAACATGTATAAATAGTGGGTAGTGAAGACCAAGATACGCCATCTTGGTCTTCTTCCTAATACCACTACTCTCACTCGTCTACAAGGAGGCTTCAAAGCCTTCCTACTCCTGAGAGGGAACGACCCTTCTAAACCCTGACCTACGAGTCTAGGACCCTGGCCCTTTTGACGCGTCAAGTCGGAGTTGCCTTAGTATTGCTAGGACAGACATTGTGGATCGCACTAGCCGTATTCTACGGACTTATCGAAACCCTGCGGGCTGGTCACCAACTAGCTAAGTCGTGAACGCCTTTATACGAGTTCAAGTCGAACTAAGGCGCTGTGGTAGCGTTACACCATAGCGGAATTCGCGCATAACAATTGGCCCCACGAGGCAACGAGGAAGTCCCCATTCTCTCTCCTCATGGGCTATGACCCGCGCGCTGATTGGCTCGATAAGCCCTCCCCAATTCCGCAGATCACCACGAGACTGGAGCAGTTCTGAACAGCGCGGAAAGAAGCCCAAGACCTTATCAGAAAGGCGCAACTCATGTGGGTCAAACACCAAGATACCCCTAAGTTTCAAACAGGAGATTACGTCTGGCTAGAAGGACGCCACCTGAGAACCAACCAACCAACGCCCAAACTTGCGGCAAGACGGCATGGCCCCTTCAAGATCACACAGGTCTTATCTCCGGTCAATTATCAACTGGAACTTCCCACACAGTGGAGCATCCACCCCATGTTCCACATCGATCTTCTCACGCCTTATCGCAAGATGCTCATGCATGGGGAAAACTTCCAGCGCCCACCACCGGATTTGGTGGAGGGAGAAGAAGAATACGAGGTCGAGAAGGTCCTAGACCATCGGCATTTCGGCAGGAAGAAACGCCTCCAATACCTGATCAAATGGAAAGGGTATCCTGACTCGGAGAATCAGTGGGTCGATAAGGATGACATGTTCGCGGATGATGCCCTAGCTGAGTACCAACGATTGAATCCCCGCTCGATACGAGACTTAAAAGCTCAAAGGGTTTCGTCCAAAACCCCATCACTCTCTCCCACTTATCACGCTGGCTTCTTCTCTTCCCTACTCTCAACAATGTCCGTTCCCTCTGCCGCTGACACCATCGCTCGTGTTGCCTCAAACACGGGCCCCATCACCCATCAAGAGCTCGTCACAGCTCTCCAAAGCCTCGTCCCAGCCGAGCACACCCCCGACACCAGCAACCCCGCAAGTTGGTGGTTGGTCACCGAAGACGGCCAGCGCCTCAACCGGACCCCGCTCACGACGCCCAAAGTCGATAGGCTTCGTGCAGCTCTCTGCGACAGTGAGGTGTCCTCACCTCGACCTCTCCCAGTCCGAGTGGAGCAGTGGGTTGAAGAGCCCATCACCGGCAACATTACGATGGCAAGACTGGAAGAGGGAGCGCCAGTGGCTGGAGGTGGCGAGAGCGTGGAAGCGAGAGCAGCTTCTGAGGGCGACCGAACGGCGGTCGGAGATGATGGCGAGGAGGAAGGCAGGGGCCGTAGAGCGCATGAGACGATACTGGAACAGGCGAGGGGGAGCCTCCACGACTACTACCCAGATGAGCACCCGCTCATCGTCACTGCCACCGACACTGACCACCCCGACAAGACCCCCTACGCCTGTGACACTACAGGACGCCCCCTATACCGAGGCGGAGTTTGAGCGGACGCTCCTCCCCTCTTCCCCCTCCTCCAATTACGACATTGTGCCTTGGGGCCGGCCCCTCGCAGCTACACCCACAACCGCGGGGAGGACTTTGTTCACTACCCAATCACCGATGGCCAGGGATGCACCCGCCAGGCCGCATTCGTCCAGGTCATTATGAACGCGGACCCCCTGGTGCTGGGATTGACGGAGGACAGTGAGAAAGTGTACTCCAAGCCGCTCTACGCTGAGCCACAAGTCCGGGCCCGAGGTAAGCCCCACTACCCTCAAGAAGACCTTATGATCTTCGCTGGCGGATATCACGACCGCCCTCGCATTGATCGCGCCCTCGAGGAGCTGCATGATGTGAGCCTCAAGGCCGAGCTACACCGGTACCGGTCTTATGCGTACGAGGCCGAGCGGATGGAGCAGCGGCTTCATCAACTCGCCGCCGCATTGGGGAGCATCAAGGGGGAGCTAACCCGGAGCAAGTTTTGATTGGAGATGGCCAACGCGATGGACAGGATAGAGGAGGTACAGGCTGGATGGATGGGGGGAGCTGGTGACAGCCGGCAATGTGGACGTCACACCTGAAAAGGGGGTGATGTTACGGTACGAGCTCGATGGACTCTTATCACGGTACGAGGTTTGAAGTGGACGCTTACTGCACGGTTATGACTACGGTAGTAAGCGTAGATTAGTCATGGACTTACCATCAGTCAGCACAAGTCGTGGTAGCATGTGATAAGCTGCCATGACTCATTACTAGGATAGCGATAGTAGGGTTCGAGCTATTATTGCTAGTAGTCACTGTCTCAAAGAGGAGCTTTAAAGTTGCCTCTACAATGTGTATAAATAGTGGGATGCAAAGACCAAGATACGCCATCTTGGTCTTCTTCAAATACCACTCTCTTCTCATCGTCCTTTGAAGGCCCTCTCAGCCTCTTCACTTCTAAGAGGGACGTCATCTCCAAGTCCTGATCTTCAAGTCTAGGATCCTGGCCCTTTCGACACGTCAAGTCAGAGTTGCATTAGTGTTAATCGGACGTCTGCTGTGGATTGCCCTCGTGGTATTCTACGGTATCACCGAGACTCTACAAGAGTGTCTGCGACCAGCTGAGTCATGAACACCGTTATACAAGTCCAAGTCGGACTTAACGCCGTGGTAGCGTTACACCTGGGGGTGGTCCTCCTCCTCCTGGAGGTCCTGCTCCTCCGGGTGGTCTTCCTCCTCCCAGGAAGCCTCCTCCCATTGGTCCTTGTCCTGGGAATCCTCCTGGTAGCCCACCTGGTGGTGGTGGTGGACCTGTCAGGGGGTCTGGCTGGTCCGGTCCTATGGCCTGGAATAGCGCCATGTCATCCGCCATCATTTGGTGTCCAGTGCTGGGGTTTATGGGATTGAGGATGGCTTCTGCCTCTTCTCTGATGCATCGTACTTCTTCCATGGTCTGGACTTCTGTGGCCATGGGGCTTTTGATGTGAATTTCTTCCGGGACTGTAATATGTAATGACTCAGCTATGTGGGCCAATAGGCTTGAGTCGTCTCCTGTTCCCGGTCATTCGCTTTCCGTTGCTGTGTGTTCCTCTACTTGTTCCTTGTGACTTGACTCTGAGGGTGTTTGTTCCCTTGGCCATTCTTCTTTGCTTTTGCTTTTGCTGTCTCTGTCAAGTGGTCCCCAGTCTTCTCCTTGAAGTTCCCATGAGTCGATGTCACAGCGATAATGTCTTCTGGCCGGTCTGATGACGTCCCACTGATTGTCTATGGGATTCCATGTAACTTTCATCCAACAGAAGTTTGAAAAGTTGAACTCAACTGGGTGGTATCTGATGGCATTTCCAGGGAAATCAACAAAGTATCCGATGTCCCCTCTATATTCTTTCCACCTTGCTGCACCCAAGAATTGTCGTGGTACTGATCTTTCTCCTCTTGTTTTGAGGTGGTATGGTCGGAAGTTTCTCCACTGCTCTCTTGTGGTGAACGCCACATTTGGGGATCTTGGTCTTAATGTAACACTACCACGGCGTTAGTCCAACTAGGACTTGATAAAGGTGTTCATGACTTAGCGAAGTTGACAAAGGTGTGCACAAGTTGCCAGAAGTCCGTAGAATACCACTAAGGCAATCCACATGACATGGCAGCCTAAGACGTGGAAGGCTACGATTTGTAGAGACAGAATGTCCTAATCCTTAGACTCGTAGGTCAAGGCAACCGATAGAATGATAGATGAGGCGTGAAGGCCCGAGTTCCGATGAGAAAGGTGGTATTTGGAAGAAGACCAAGATGGTGTTCTTGGTCTTCCTACAACCCTATTTATACATGTGAAGAGGTAGCTTTAAAGCTCCCCTATGAGTCCGATATCCTATGGCGTAAGTAGCTTGAACCCTACTACAGCTATCCTAGGAATGAGTCATACTAGCAATCACATGCTAGTATGTCGTGGGTAAACCGAGTCCATGACTAATTCCTACTTACTATCATAGTCATAACCGTATAGTAAGAGTCCACTTCGTACCTCATAAAGTCCGTCCATTACAACGGAAGTGGCATTCGAAGAAGACCAAGATGGGGATCCTGGTCTGTACTACTGCGAGCTTAAATACACATAAAGGAACCAGTTCTAGCTCCGCTCAAACATGTAAGTAACCAATCGTGTAAGTAGAGCAAACCCTAGTACAACGATCCTAGGAATCAGTCATCCACATCGTAATATCGTGCACATACAACAATAATGATCATCAGTCAGCACAGTAAGCCCCATCACATACAACAATAGAGGCAGTCAGTCAGCAAACCACAAGGCGGTAAGATCTGAAGTCCATGACACATTACTACTGACATGTCGGGTCATCACAAACACGTCAGAGTTCACAACAAGGCCAGGCAGTCCGAGAACGAAACGTAACATCACCTGTAACGTCTACCACGGACGTTCGTCTGACTTAGACGCTGTTGTGACGTGGGTTCCCTCGGGGGTAGAATCTGTGGTTGTCCGAGTGCTCGGGAAAGACTGCGGGATGTGGCCAATACGTGCCTGTGGAATCTCTGTAGGTGTATAACGTCTCTTCAACCGGGACGTTAGGAGGTGGACTGGGAACTTTGCGGATATACTCCCAGTCGAGGTTGTCGACGATGTAATAGCAGTGGGTCGGACGAGCGGTGCGCGAGTTGAGGTATTCGAATACGAGGTGACACGTGGTACCGGGCAGATAAGTCACGGTCGGCTGGTCTACCATTCACAAGGGAAGATGGAGACAAGGTCACGGGGATCCCTCTTGGTCGTAAGGGATATGCCGGAGCTAGTTCACTTAGGGACACCGGAAGTCCCTAGCACAGAGTACGAGTAGAGGATGTGGTATTGGAAGAAGACCAAGATGGGGATCCTGGTCCGTACTGCTACGAGTTTAAATACAAGTAAGGGAACCAGTTCTGGCTCCGCTCGAACTCGTAGGTAACCAATAGCGTAAGTAGCGTATCCTAATAATAGAATGCGCAGTCGTTATCGTAACTCGAAATACGTACAACAATAAGAGGCATCAGTCAGCAGATCAAATCATAATCACGTACAACAATAGCGAGCATCAGTCATCCAAACACGAGGCAACATGATCCGAAGTCCATGACACATTACTCCTGACGTACCAGGTCATCGTGAATACGTCAGAGTCCACAACCGGGCCGGGCAGTTCGAGATGAAACGTAACATCACCCCCTTTTCAGCGTCAAGCCCCAGCTTGACCACGCATGATGGCAAGCAGATTGGTGCCCACCTCGCGAAGGGCCTTGATGCGAGCGATTTCCTCAGCATCTTGTTCCGCCTTGGGTCCTCGATGGAGCGAGGCCTGGACATTCTCGATGCGGTCCACCACATGCGCTCGCTGAAGTCTGGCGACACACCTGTTGCGCTCGATCTCTATGCGCTCCAGTTTCATCTGCTCTGCCGCCAGTCGATGCTGCTGTGCCCACCATCCCAACGTCATACATCGGTAGCGATGGACCTCGGCCATAAGAGTCGCGTCCTTCATATGAAGGAGCGCCTGGTCGACTGAGTCGACTAGTCCCGCGTCAGAGAGCAGGAACGTGAGGTCGTCGTCGGTGTAAGAGGGGGAAGAGGACTGCTCGTCGTAATAGGGGACGGCGTGGACGGGCTTCCCGTATTGCTGGTTGCATCCTGACCTGAAGGCCAGGACGAACGGGTCGGCAGTGAGGATGAGCTGAGTATACCGGGCGGGCCAAAGACGTTCCTGAGCGTCGCGAATCTGAAAGGGAATGTAATGGACTCCCCTGTTGAACTGATACCCCCTGGGAGGGGGTGTCTCCGCACGACTTTCGGTCTCCTGCACAGATTCCTCCTCTGGATCGCTGCGAAGCGCGGGTGGATGCGACGTCGGTAGTGTGATAGCTTCCCCGGTGGGTCCGCAAAGCGGGGGGGTTTCCGAGTGTGTCGTGGTGAGATGGGTGGCATAACGTAAATACTGATGCGCCTCGAGGTGTTCCGCCGGGTCGTACGGGTCTCCGGAGTCGTCGGGGCCCGCTGGTGAAGTGGGTCGGCTGGGGACATATCCCTGCTGTTCGTCGCCCGCTGGAGTGGGCGCTCGGGTTGGGACATAGTGATCTCCGAGGTAGCTGGGCTGGTTGCTCTCGGAATAAACAGTGGGGGTCGGCGAAGGAATTGGGGATGTCCCGGGGGAAGGAGGACGACTTCCTCGCTGGTGAAGGGCGAGGGTAGACGACAGGGGTGACGATGGCGCGGATGGTACTCGGTAAGGTGTGGATAGTTCGTCGTTGACAACATAGCGGAAGTTGATAGGGGACTGCGAGCGCATTAGCAATGAGGATGGGAGAAGGGGATGGGGACGTCTCTTGGGATTTCCCTGTGCTTATATGTGCTTCTCGAGCGGGGTTGGAATTTTTAAATTCCCGAATCGCGTCATTTGCGAATACGTCATTCTTATCGACCCACTGGTTGTCCGAGTCGGGGTATCCCTTCCACTTGACCAAATATTGCAACTTGCGACTTCTGCCGAACCGCCGAGAGTCTAGAATCTTCTCGACTTCGTATTCTTCTTCTCCGCCGACTAGATCCGGCGGTGGGCGCTGATAGTTGGGTCCGTGCGTGGGTGTTTCGCGATAAGGCATCAGGAGGTCCACATGGAACACTGGGTGAATTTGCCACTGCATGGGAAGTTCCAGGTGGTAATTGACTGCGGACATCACCTGAATAATCCTAAAGGGGCCGTGGCGTCTCGCCGCTAGTTTCGCCATTGGTTGGTGAGTGCGTAAGTGGCGTCCTTCTAGCCACACTTGATCTCCGATTTGGAATTTGGGCGTATCTTTGGCCTTGATCCACCCCTGCTGCGCTTTGATCATCAATGACTGCGCGCGCTGTCGGAGTTCCTTGAATTGTTTGACCCTGAGCGCCACCTGCGGAATCAGTGATGGCCTATCGGTCCAATCAGCGCGGGGATTGTATCCCATGAGGAGCTGGAAGGGAGACTCTTTAGTGGTTTCGCTGGGCCAGTTGTTGTGGGTAAACTCAGCCATGGGGAGATAATGTATCCAGTCATCCTGTCGTTCGTTGACCCAGAATCGTAAGTATTGCTCTAGCCATTGATTCGTGCGTTCCGATTGTCCGTCAGTGCGGGGGTGATATGCTGTAGAGATGTTCTGTTCGATGCCTAGAATCTTGCACAGCTCCCGCGTGAACTTTGACGCGAACCGGGGGTCCCTATCGCTGATAATCTTTCCGGGTAGGCCAAATCTGGGGAACACGTGTTTGACGTAGAGGGCGGCCGTTCCTTCTGCCGATATTTCTTCTTGACATGGGATGAAGAGGGACATCTTCGTGCAGTCGTGATCCGTTATCGTGAGGATCGTGTCGCAGTTCTGTGCTTCGGGAAGTTTAGTGATGAAATCAAGTGCTATGGTTTCAAATGGCATAGCTTCGGGTTTTGGGAATATTGGGCGTAGTGGTGCCTTGATGGCCCTGGTGTTGACTTTGATTCTTTGACAGTCGGCGCATCCTTTGACATAGTCTGTGACTTCGTTTCTAAGGCCCGGCCACCAGTAGTATCGTTCTATGAGCTTGATGGTTCGGCTGATTCCCGGGTGTCCGTATACTGGTGGGTCGTGATGGTTTTTGACAAGTTCCCGTTTCTCTAGGAGTCCCCCCATGACCACTCGGCGTCCGTCTTTGTACCAAGTGCCTTCAATCTTTTTCAGTCCGTGTGGGTCTATCCAGGGGCGGAGTTTGTCGTCGTCTTGGGCGTACACCGGGTTTGCCTTTTCCATCTCTTGCACCGAGATTGTGGCGTTGATTCAGAGAGGGTCTTCCGTCGTGTCTATTGCTGCGGCCCTGACAAAGATGTCATCGGGTAATACCGTGACCTGATCGTTGTCTCCTTCCCCTTGGTCGTAATCCGGGCGTCTAGATAGGGCATCGGCTCGTCCGTTTGCCGTTCCCTTAATATGGTGAATTTCGATGTCATACTCAGAGAGTTCTAGTACTTCCCGTGCTACCCGGCGACTTATCTTTTGTGGTGAGCACCAGTATTGAAGGTTCATGTGGTCGGAGAATACTTTGATCTTGTGTGGGGACCCTGCTAGGTAGTGGCGCCAATTTCGAAGTGCTTTGACAATTGCGAGAAGTTCGAGGTCATAGATGTCGTAGTTCCGTTCCGCTACGCTGAGAGTGTTTGAATAGTAGGCTATGGGGTGTCTTTTGCCGTCTTCTTTGCGTTGGAGCAGTACTGCTCCTATCGCGAATCCTGAGGCATCTACTTCGAGTTCGAATTGGTCTTCCAGCTTGGCGTGTGCGAGGACTGGTTCTTCCGTAACGAGCTTCTTGATTTTGTCGAATGCTTCTTGTTCTGTCGTTGTCCATGTCCATTCCGTGTCCTTTCGTGTGAGTTTGTTGAGGGGACGAGCGTGTGTGGCAAAATTTCGAATGAAAGCGCGGTAGAAGTTGCAGAAGCCTAGGAACGATCGCACCTGTTTGACATTTTTGGGGTTTGGCCAGTCCTTGATGCCGGAAATTTTGATGGGGTCCATGCGTGTCACCCCCTTTTCAATGATTACCCCCAGGTAATCGATGCTTGGTGTGTGAAAGATGCACTTCTCCGGTTTGAGGAACAGGTCGTTTTCCTCTAATAGGTCCAGGACGTCGTGTACCGCGTCGATGTGTGCTTGTTCCGTTGATCGAGTAGCTATGCCTATGTCGTCCATGTATACCCTGATGGTTGTGCCTTTGGTTTCGTGGTATGCGATGAGGTCTTTGCAGATTTCGTTCATCATAGTTTGGAAGGTTGCCGGAGAGTTGGTTAGTCCGAAAAACATTACCGTCGGTTCGAAAAGTCCATATTTCGTCTTAAACGCAGCCTTTTCCTGGTCCCCTTCTTTGATCCTTACGTTGTTGTAACCCCAGCGGATGTCCAGTTTGGTGAATATGAACGCTCCGCTTAAATCTGCGATTAGTTCCGGGATGAGTGGGAGAGGGTATTGGTTGCGTATAGTCCAGTTGTTGATGTTTCGGTAGTCCTGCACAGGGCGTAGTTTTCCGTCCTTCTTTTTGATGAAGAAAAAGGATGATGCGTACGGGGATTTAGAGGGTCTGATATACCCTTTGGCCAGTTGTTCGTCGATCCATTCCTTGAGCGCCTTGTCTTCGGTTTGGCTCATCGGGTAGATTTTGCAGTCGATTGTGTCCGGTGCGTTTGGTTTGAAGTCGATGGCGTGATCCCAGGGTTTTGACAGTGGGAAGCGGTTTGATTCTTCTTCGCTGAAGATCTTGACGTGTCGTTGGTATTCTTCTGGGACTGCTTTCTTCTCCGTATACTGCTTGGCTTCTATAGCCATTTCGGTCGACATTGTTGCGCGCAGGCGCGTATCTTCGAGGTCGCATTCCTGTCGTAGCTGTTCTTCGATTTTTTGTTTGTTGGGGAGCAGTAGTTTTTCGAGTACGAGTCGGGCTATGACCGGGTCTATTCGTGGTCTCGTAGGGTTGACGGTGCGGAGGACGACTGGATACTCAGCTTCGTTAAGTGTAGCCGTTGCCCATTGGATGTCGGGTTGGAAGGTCGCCAACCATGGGTATCCTAGTATTATGTCTTCCCCTCCTACGTCGGTCACTAGGAATCGCATTTCTTTGGCAACTCCCTTGGTTTGTACTTCTAGGTCCACGCAGTGGGTGATCTTACCCCCTTTGTTGTGCGTGCCGTCGATGTTCCAGATCTTTCGATGACGGTCGAGTTCTTTGAGGCCTAGCCTCATTCTCTTGACGAAGTCCGGATGTATGAAGTTGTTAGTGGCTCCGGAGTCCACTAGTGCTCGTTTGTCGGCCATGGCGTAACTTGCGCGCAATGAAACTGGAACATGCATAGATTGATAGCGCGTTATGAACACAGAATTACACCGTAATGCCCTCACCCAGGCCGTTGGGTTCAGGCGCTTTGAAAATCCTCTCGCCCCAATAGGTCTCTGACCACCAAGTCCCTGGCTTCATCGTCAAGGTTTCGTACTCCGTTTATCCAGCTGGTCGCCCGTTCTTGCGGCGTATCAGTGGTGGCGCGGGCGCCGCGGCTACTGCCGCCATCGTCCTCGAATTGGATCAGGGGTTCATCTTGGACACTCTGAACTTCTTCTATGAATGCCCCTCTTCCTTGACGGGGTTGCCAGTTCGCGTTGGTGCGCGGTTTGCGGGGTTGGCGGCAATCGCGGGACATGTGTCCGAGTTTTCCACAGTTGTAACAGTTGATGTTTTTCATGTCTACGACTCCTTTTCCTTGGGAGCGTCCTCCTTGTGACGTGTACGGGGGTCGAGTGTAGTCGATCTCTTCGGAGCCTGCGAGTCGAGCTCGGACTCTTCCTGGGGTGGTGTCCATGGCGTCCGGGTGGTTCCGGAATGCCTGCCATCCCTGGCGCTGCTGTTGGGGACGATTTGGGGCGTTGAAAGTTCTGAGGGAAGTGTTGCCCGGCTTACCGGGTCCCGGGGGTTTACGTCCCCCCAAACGCGTTTGCAAATGCATCCACTTGCGTTGTTGCTCGAGTGCCGCCGTCTTCCATTGAGCGTACGTATTTGGGCTGTGGAAGTTGTATGCGTTTTTGTAGAGTTCCACTGGGAGCCCCCCGGTAAATTTGTCAAGGACTAGGGAGTCGTCAAAGCAATATCCTGCTTCCCTGACCGCTTTCTCGAACTTGGCGATGTAAGAGTCGATATCTTGTCCTTCCATCTGGAAGCCTTTCTGTAGTTCCTGTTGCGCCCTTTCCTTCTCGAGTGTGTCGGCGAACGTGTTGCGGAAGCCTAGCTCGATGGCTTCCCAGATCCACTTGTCGTAGGGTCCATGTTTGGCCTTATACGCCTTGACCCATTTGGTAGTGGACAGGACCCATTCGTTAACGTGGTCCCCTTGGATATAGGTGAGGAAAATTAGCGCTTTTCGATAGGGGAGGGTGAACGCAGGGTTGTCATAGTTGGTCTCTACGAACAGTTCCCATTGAGTGAGGAACTGTTGAACTTTGGTGCGGTCTCCGGTGAACACGAGGGGTTCTTTGCCCATGAATTTCTCGGGTTTGGTTCCGCTTGACACATTTGGTCCGGTGAAGAGGGGTCCTCCTGGATCTCCTCCTCCATCGTCTCCGCCTCCTCCTCCGTGTCCTCCAGGCGGGGGTTCTTCACCGTGGCTAATACGCGCAGGTTCCTGGAACCTAGTTGGTTGTTCGGTGATTGTAGTGGTCATGTCTGTGGGGATGGACTCAGCTAGTAATCCTAGTTGTGCTTCTTCTTCTTCCGCTTGTGCTTCAAGGATGCGGATCTCTTCGGGATTGCTTCCTAAGGATGGGGAAGGTGCGGGTGTCTTGGGAGTAGGGGAGCGGACTGGTTCTTCTTCTTGTCCGTCGATAGGTCCCCACTGGTCTCTGGTAGTTGTTTCGCTTTGGTGAATGTCGAGGTGAAGGCCTGATCCTGCAGGTCTGACGACTTGTAATTTGCCGTGGAGTTCGTCCCACCGAATCTCTGTCCAACAGGTGTGGTTGAAGTTGAATTCTACCGGGATAAGTCCGGTTTTGCCGTCCTTGTAAGTGTAAAGGACTACGTAGCCTGGGTCTCCTTGTTCGGTCTGCCAAAAGGCTCCTTTGAGATATTGTTTAGGGACGTTGCGTTCCCCTCTTCTGTCAATGTGATATGGTCGAAATGGGATCCAAAGATCGCGGGTTGTTACTGCGGAAGCCACGTTGAAGGATCTTGGTCTTAATGTAACGTCTACCACGGACGTTCGTCTGACTTAGACGCTGTTGTGACGTGGGTTCCCTCGGGGGTAGAATCTGTGGTTGTCCGAGTGCTCGGGAAAGACTGCGGGATGTGGCCAATACGTGCCTGTGGAATCTCTGTAGGTGTATAACGTCTCTTCAACCGGGACGTTAGGAGGTGGACTGGGAACTTTGCGGATATACTCCCAGTCGAGGTTGTCGACGATGTAATAGCAGTGGGTCGGACGAGCGGTGCGTGAGTTGAGGTATTCGAATACGAGGTGACACGTGGTACCGGGCAGATAAGTCACGGTCGGCTGGTCTACCATTCACAAGGGAAGATGGAGACAAGGTCACAGGGATCCCTCTTGGTCGTAAGGGATATGCCGGAGCTAGTTCACTTAGGGACACCGGAAGTCCCTAGCACAGAGTACGAGTAGAGGATGTGGTATTGGAAGAAGACCAAGATGGGGATCCTGGTCCGTACTGCTACGAGTTTAAATACAAGTAAGGGAACCAGTTCTGGCTCCGCTCGAACTCGTAGGTAACCAATAGCGTAAGTAGCGTATCCTAATAATAGAATGCGCAGTCATTATCGTAACTCGAAATACGTACAACAATAAGAGGCATCAGTCAGCAGATCAAATCATAATCACGTACAACAATAGCGAGCATCAGTCATCCAAACACGAGGCAACATGATCCGAAGTCCATGACACATTACTCCTGACGTACCAGGTCATCGTGAATACGTCAGAGTCCACAACCGGGCCGGGCAGTTCGAGATGAAACGTAACATCACCCCCTTTTCAGGTTCAAGCCCCAGCTTGACCATGCATGACTGCAAGGGGGTTCGTGCTGAGGGACCACATGTGACAGATCACCTCTATCTCTTTGGCATCTTCCTCTGCCCGAGGACTGTGGTGGAGCGCCAACTGCTCATTCTCGATGCGGTCGATCTGTTACATCCTAGCAGGGGCGTGGGTTCAAGGGGGTTCGATATCACACAAGTATCAAGCAAAGACGTCTATTGTCTTATTGCTATGAAATACAAGTGGTCTGGGGTGTGGCACGATATGTGCCACTACTCTGTAGTTAGGGCTCCTTGCCCAAAGTGTCTGACACTTCTCTATACTCAGTCATGCGAGTACACAGAGTCTAACAGGTGTGATGCGTTGATATAGTTCAACTGCAAAGACTTCAAGGGTGTCCAGGTTAGGGACAGAGGTAGGGGATGCACAAGAAGAGGGGAAAGGCTGAGTCACACCAGGGAGCGAAGGCAAGGTTGCTAGATTGCAAACGAAGCCAAGTCTGGCTTCCTTCAGTGTAGAGTACAGCTTTAAATAGGACAAGGTTCCAAACAACATGAACACAAGTCCACACAGAAGTAAAGAACCAAAACAAGATAAGGCACTGATGTAGAAGTGGAGTCTAGGGTGGCTAACATTGATAGCCCCTTTGGTAACAAAATAAAAGACAAATGGAGCAAAGTGAAACAGGATAACAAAAGTCATACACAGAGAAAGTCCGAAGCATCAGATCATAACACAAACGCCATGGACACCTCGGCAGACAGAACATGCGCCCAAGTAGTGGAAGTTGGGGATGCAAATCGACCATTCATTCCCTGGCCTCAATGAGGTGGGTTTGGACGAGGGGGAGGTCCACCACCTCGAGACATGAGGACAGTCATTTGCTATAACTGTAACCAACTGGGACACCTCTCACGAAACTGTCAACAGCCACGTCGAAGACCAACCACCAGTCGAATGGCAGAAATGGACTACTACTGTCACGGTCGGACCTTGTGGACTCATAGTACGGTACGAAAGGTGAAGTGGACGCTTACTATACAGTTATGACTACGATAGTAAGTAGGTATTAGTCATGGACTTTATGGATCAGTCAGCAGGAGGAGTACTAGCATGTGATAGCTGGTATGACTCATTCTTAGGATAGCGGTAGTAGGGTTCAAGCTATTAATGCTAGGGGACAGTGTCTTTGAGAGGAGCTTTAAAGCTACCTCTACAATATGTATAAATAGTGGACTGCGGAGACCAAGATACACCATCTTGGTCTTCTTCTGAATACCACTTTCCTTGTTACTCGGATTCCTTGGGCCTTTGTGTCTTGCCCTCCACTCTTATCATCCTGACCTTTGTGTCTAGGACACTGGCACCCTCAAGTCGCCAACTCGGAGTTGCCTTAGTCGTACTCAGACGAGTATTGTGGATCGCCCTCGTTGTTTTCTACAGGATTACCGAATTGTGGAAGGACTTCTCCAAACCTGCTAAGTCATGAACGTCTCTATACGAGTCCAAGTCGGACTAACGCCATGGTAGCATTACAACTATGCCCAAGAAGAACCCCAGACCCAAGCAAGGGGGGCCAACACGACAACCCCTCAGCAACGAGCCAAGGATTGGTTGGCAGGAGTGGCAGGGGAATCAGACGATGTAAAAGACCTCATCCTCCAAGAAATGTGGGGAAAGGAGGGTTTTCAGAATGCCTGAACCCATCGGCCTGGGTAAGGGCAGTCAATTGTAACTCTGTAATCATGACTCGCTACCGTTCACTATGAATTCCAGTCTCGATTCACACAAGTTACACTATGGCTGAGATTAAAGCATTAGTAGATTCAGGAGCAACGGACAACTTCATACGTCCCTCATTCACCAAAAGAATGGGTCTTGGTCTATACCCATTAGAACACCCGCTAAAAATATGGAACATAGACAACACCGAAAATAAAGCGGGCAGTATCACGCACTTTATAGACCTCGAGGTTCAAACTAAACAACAGTGACAGAAGATGCGATTCTTAGTAACAGACATTGGAAGCGAAGACCTAGTACTAGGATATCCATGGCTGGCAACCTACAAACCAACGATCAATTGGAGATATGCCACCATCCATGAAAAAATGATGCCGGTTATCATCCGGTCCATTAACCCCATGAAGGAACATCACATCATTGGCACTATGACAACAGACAAGAAACTGAATATCGTACATGACCTCGAAGAAGACTGCCAACTTCGCACCACGGCCACGGAACTGGCCATCGAAGCTAAGCAATTTCACGAAGCAGTTGAACTTCCACCGTCTTATCAGCGATTCGCAAAGATCTTCAGTGAAGAAGCATCCAACCAATTCCCGCCATCCAGACCATGGGACCACACCATCGAGTTCAAAGAAGGCACCCCACAAGCCATTGATTGTAAAGTCTACCCCATGACCCAAGAAGAAGATGGCAAACTAAAGGAGTTCCTTGACGAGCAACTTAAGAAGGGATACATCCGCCTGTCAAAGTCACCCTACGCCTCATCATTCTTCTTCATCAAAAAGAAAGACAGGAAGCTCCAACTGGTACAGGACTACAGGAAGATCAACGCTGTCACCATCCACAATCAATATCCACTACCCCCCATCTCAGACCTCATTGCGGACTTAAGCCAAGCCTACACCTACACCAAACTTGACGTACGATGGGGGTACAACAATGTACACATCAGAGAGGGTGATGAACACAAAGCAGCCTTCAAAACACAGTATGGTCTCTTTAAACCCACAGTCATGTACTTTGGACTCACCAACTCCCTGGCTACCTTCCAAACAATGATGAATACCATATACCGAGACACCATTGCAAAACACAAACAAAAGGGAACCATCATATGGGTCTACATGGACAACATTGGTATAGCCACAAGAGATCCAGCGGGGCAAAAAGAACACGAAGAAGCGGTAAGTGACGTACTACAAGTCGCAATGGACCACGACCTCTACTTCAAACTCAAGAAGTGCCTCTTCAACAAGCCGCGAATGGATTACCTGGGGGTAATCCTTGAAAAGGGGGTAACACGCATGGACCCGGTAAAAATTTCAGGCATCAAGAACTGGCCGACGCCAACCAAGGTCTGTGACGTACGCTCATTCCTGGGCTTCTGCAATTTTTACCGACTCTTCATTTGCGGCTTCGCAACTCACGCCAAACCTCTCAATAAACTTATGAGAAAGGACACAGAGTGGAGATGGACAGACGAAGAAGATAAGGCCTTCAAAAAGCTCAAAACTCTAGTAATGGAAGAACCAGTACTAGCCCACCCAAAACTAGACAACCCATTCGAATTGGAGGTGGATGCGTCAGGATTCGCAACTGGAGCAGTACTACTTCAAAGGAAAGAAGACAGCAAAAAACACCCCCTCAGATACTACTCAGCCACCCTGAACGAGGCTGAGCAAAATTACGACATTTACGACCTAGAACTCCTCGCTATCGTCAAGGCACTCAGACATTGGGGACCACTACTGGCCGGATCACCACACAAGATCAAAATCTATTCCAACCACATGAATCTCCAATACTGGAAACTCCTGCAGAAAATAAGCCAAAGGGTTGCCAGGGAAGTACTCGAACTGATGGAATATAACTTCAAGATTCACCACATCCCAGGAAAGAAGAACGGCAGAGCCGATGCCCTATCACGAAGACCAGACTATGACCAAGGGGAATGAGACAATGAAAATGTCATAGTTCTACTGGAAGACGTATTCGCAAGGGTCATGACCGTACAAGCCACACAACAACCACCCCAGACCAAAATCACCCTTCGCTATTGGGTAGATCCACATCAGCTGAAGTACATTGATGGAGCATGGTACTGACAAGGAAAGTACGTCATTATGGGGTCACTAGACGAGAAGTGAGAGCTCATATCCACCCATCATGATCCACTGGTACACGGACACCCCAGGATCACAAAAACCACACGCCTGGTGGAACAATGATACTGGTGGCCAGAACTGAAATTGGACGTACGAAACTACGTCCAAGGATGCGCAGAATGCCAAAGACACAAGGTCAACACACGTCCAACTAGAGCCCCATTGGTACCCATAACCCCGAAGGAAGATGCGCTGCCATTTGAGACTATAGCCCTCAACTTCATCACCAAGCTCCCCGTATCACAATGCTATGACTTGATTCTCACAGTAACGGACCACGACTGCACCAAGGCGTCTATATTTATACCCTGTAATGAAGAGATCTCTGCCGAAGAAACTGCTGGACTCTACACAGCTCACGTCTTCAAACGATTTGGACTTCCGTCGAAGATCATCAGCAACTGAGACCCCCAATTTACATCCAAATTTACAAGGGAACTTTGCCGAATCCTGGAGATTCAACAAAATATATTGACTGCATACCACCCTCGAACAGACGGACAATCAGAAAGGACGAATCAATGGCTGGAACAATACCTTCAATTTTGGGCCAATGAGCGGCAGGACAACTGGGCAGCGTTCCTACCCATAGCAGAATTCGCCCACAACAATTGGCCGCATGAAGCGACAAGGAAGTCTCCGTTCTCACTCCTCATGGGATATGACCCGTGCGCTGATTGGCTTGATAAGCCCTCTCCAATCCCACAGATCACCACAAGACTTGAACAATTCCGAGAAGCCTGGAAAGAAGCCCATGATCTTATCAAAAAGGCACAACTCATGTGGGTCAAACACCGGAATACACCTGAACTCTGACTCGGAGATTACGTATGGTTGGAAGGGCACCACTTGAGGACCAATCAACCAACTCCCAAACTAGCGGCTCGGAGGCATGGACCATTCAAAATCACACAGGTCTTGTCACCGGTCAACTATCAGTTGGAACTTCCCACACAGTGGAGTATCCACCCCGTGTTTCACATCAATCTTCTCACACCCTATCACAAGATGCTCATGCACGGGAAAAACTTCCAGTGCCCACCGCCAGATTTAGTAGAAGGAGAAGAGGAATACAAGGTCGAGAAGGTTCTGGATCATCGGCATTTCGGCAGAAAAAGATGCCTCCAGTATCTGATCAAATGGAAGGGCTACCCTGACTCAGAGAACCAGTGGGTCAACAAAGATGATGTATTCGCAGACAAGGCTATAGCTGAGTATCAATCATCGAATCCCCAACTCACCAGTAGCTTAAGAGCAGGAAGGACCTCCCAACAATCCTCATTCCCCCTCCTACGTCGCAACACTGGATCCCTCTTCTCTTCCATATTCTCAACAATGTCTGTTCCCTCTGCCGCCAATGCCATCACTCACATTGCCGGAAACACGGGCCCTGTCACCTACGAAGAACTCGTCACCGCCCTCTAGTCAACCATCCTGGCCAGCTACAGTGACGGGACTAGCAACCCCACCACCTGGTGGATCCTCACCGAAGATGGCCAGCGCATCAACGAGGTCCCCTTCATGACAGCCGAAGTTGATCGGCTACATGCAGCTCTCCCAGACACTGCGCCTTCCTCACCTCAACCTATCCTGGTATGAGTCGAATATTGAACCGAGGACCAAGCCCAAGATGGAAGCAACCAACAGGTGGGAGGCCTATCGGCAGGAACAGCAGTGGAGGCAAGTAGTGGAAGACTGGCAGTGGGAGCAGTTGAGGAAGGCGGCCAAATGATGGAGGGAAGCCCTTCAGAGGCGACGAGAGTGGACGCGGGAGAGGAAGGAGCAGCAGGAGGCGAGGAATCGGTCCTCAAACAAGTCCGAGGAAGCTTAGCGGACCACTACCCAGCTGAGCATCCTCTCATCTCCATGGCCACCGATACTGATAACCCTGCCAAAACTCTGTACACCTGCGACACCAGGGGGCGTCCCCTCTACTGTGGCAGCATGAGAGCTGATGCTCCGCCCCCGTTCCCACTATTCCAACTTCGACATTCCACCCTGGGGTCACCGCCCCATGGGTATCGCTACAATCGTGGGGAGGATTTCATCCATTACCCCATCACCGATGGACAAGGACGGACGCGCCAAGCCGCATACATCCAAGTCATCATGGGCTCAGACCCCATCGTGCTGGGGCTGGTGGAGGATAGTGAGAAGGTCTACTTGCAGCCTCTCTATGCTGAGCCCCATGTCAAGGCCACAGGCAAGGAGCACTACCCTCAGGAAGACATGCACCTGTTCGCCGGCGGTTACCACAACCGCCCTCACCTCAATCGCGCAATCGGCGAGCTCCACAACGTTAGTCTCAAAGCAGAGGTCCACCATTACCGGGCCTACACGTACGAGGCTGAGAGGATGGAGCAGCGGCTCCACCAACTTGCCACCACGCTTGGAGGGGTTAAGGGGGAACTGGGGTGTAGTAAGTTTAGGTTGGAGATGGCTAACGCATTGGAGAGGATTGAGGAGGTACAGGAGGGTTGGATGACAGGACTGCACCTTCGCTGGTGTCGTGGGCACCACAGCTGAAAAGGGGGTGATGTCGCGGTCAGGACTTCATGGACTGCAATACGATACAGAGGTGAAGTGGACTCTTACTATATGGTTATGACTACTATAGTAAGCAGGAATTAGTCATGGACTTAGTCACCACATGTCGTACTAGCATGTGATTGCTGGTATGACTCATTACTAGGATAGTGGTAGTAGGGTTTGAGCTACTGATATTGGACTCACAGAGGAGCTTCAAAGCTGCCTCTTACATGTATAAATAGTGGCCTTAGAAGACCAAGATATGCCATCTTGGTCTTCTTCTAAATACCACTTGCCTCTCATCTCTTTGACTGGCCTTCGTGCCTAGGCTTTCTACAGTTTCCTTGACCTTCAAGTCTAAGGCCATCATCATTTCGCATCACCAGATCTTCATCACTTTGGTCCTTATCCTTAAGTCTCTTTGGATCGCCTTGGTTGTATTCCAGGGAATCCTTAGGACCTGTGGACACTACCTTGCATATCACTAAGTCGTGAACGCCTCCTTCGAGTCCAAGTCGGACTGACACCGTGGTAGCGTAACAATCAGACTCCGTTTATCCAACTGGTAGCCCGGTCTTGTGGCATATCAGTGGTGGCACAGGTGCCTCAGCTACTGCTGTTATCGTCCTTGAATTGTATGAGCGGTTCTTTGGCAATGCTCTGGACCTCTTCAATAAAGGCGCCACGCCCTTGGCGTGGCTGCCAGTTCTGATTGTTGCGTGGGCAATGGGGCTGGAGACAATTGCGTGAGAAGTGACCTGGCTTGTTACAATTGTAACAAATGACGTCCTTAGCGTTAATTACTCCTCTGCCCTGGGGGCGTCCTCCTCCTCCTTGAGGGGTGTATGGTTGGCGGTTGTAGTCAATCTCTTCAGATCCCGCAAGTCTGGCACGGACTCTTCCAGGTGTGGTGTCCATGGCGTCTGGGTGGTTGTGGAACAACTGCCATCCCTGATGGGGTTGTTGGGGGCAATTGGGTGTGTTAAAGGTCCTTAGGGATGTGTTCCCTTGCTTTCTGGGTCCTCCAAGGGGTTTGCACCCCCCAAGTCAGGTTTGAAGATGCATTCACTTGCGCTGTTGCTCAAGTACTGCCGCCTTCCATTGGCTATAGGTGTTGGGGCTGTGGAAGTTGTAGGCGTTCTTGTAAAGCTCTATGGGAAGGCCACTGGTGAATTTATCGAGCACTAGAGAGTCATCAAAGCAATACCCAGCTTCACATACAGCTTTCTCAAATTTGGCTACGTAAGTGTCAATGTCTTGTCCCTCCATTTGGAATCCCTTTTGGAGGTCTTGTTGGGCGCATTCCTTCTCCAAGGTATCAGTGAAGGTATTCCTGAATCCGAGTTTGACTGCTTGCCAGATCCAGTCATTGTAGGGGCCGTGCTTGGCTTTATACCCTTTGTGTAACGTTACCACAGGAACGTTATGTGCAACGTGCACGTCACTAAGTTGCTCAGGCCGAGGTAACGGGATGTGAGATAGTCGATTAAGACTAAGTTCAATGGTGAATAAGCACCACATGGTCTCCTCAGACACGTAGGTGATAGTCGGGGAATTCAGGGGTTCAAGCGCAAAGGTGAACCAAAGTCGTGCTCAAGTGAAATGGCAAGTGAAAAGTCATTCATGGATTGACAACGATGTGGTATTACACAAGAAGTCAAGTCTACCGTACAAGCTAGGTAGCGTGGGACTTATATACTAGTACAGGATGTTTGTACATAACAAACATATGGCGCGATATGTGGGTTCTGAGTAAAAGTGGAACAAAGACACAACTTTGGTAGGAAACATGGCAATTGCGCGGGATCATGTGCGAGTCAGCTGAGACCGGAGCGCCGTAAACTTTAATATACAAGGAAGGGGGCGTAAAGACGTATCGTGCAGCGAAGAGATCATCAGAAATGGTGGGGCACGTAAGGAGTTATGGGCATATCAAGGTGGGGCACAGGAATGAGAAGCAGTGAATGAAGGCATCCAAGAGAAGAACAAAGGAAATCGTGACACTTTGACCCATTTGGTGGTCGATAAAACCCATTCATTGACGTGTTCCCCCTGTATGTAGGTGAGGAATATGAGTGCTTTGCGGTAAGGGAGCGTGAAGGCTGGGTTGTCAAAATTTGTCTCGACAAATAATTCCCATTGTGTAATGCTACCACGGCATTAGTCCAACTCGGACTCATATGAAGGCGTTCACGACTTAGCGGGTTTTGAAGCTGCGTTCCAACATCTGTGATATTCCGTAGAACATGACTAAGGCAATCCATGTGACACGAGTGAGTAGTGTCAAAGCAACTGCTAGCTGCTGACTTCAGCTGGCCAGGGTCCTAGACTCGAAGGTCAGAAAGATGAAATGCGAGGTCAAGGCACAAAGGCCCAGAAAGACGAGTTAAGGAAGTGGTATTGGAAGAAGACCAAGATGGCGTTCTTGGTCTTTGCAAGCCACTATTTATACATATCAAGGGGTAGTTTTCAAACTCCCCTATGAAGCCCATATCCTATAGCGTAAGTAGCTCGAACCCTACTACCGCTGTACTAGTAATGAGTCATGCTAACAATCGCATGCTAGCATGACATGATGACTGATCCTAAGTCCATGACTAATTACTGCTTACTATCATAGTCATAACCATATAGTAAGTGTCCACTCATCGATTCGTTACACATTGAGTCAAAAACTGTTGGACTTTGGTGTGATCCCCTGTGAATACAAGGGGTTCCTTGCCCATGAACTTCTCGGGGCAATTTCCAATGGAGACATTTGGTCCTGTGAATAGGGGTCCTCTGCCATCATCTCCTCCATCTCCTCCTCCTCCACTTGCTGGAGGGTCATTGCTGGGAGGGCCACCATGACTAATGCGTGCGGGTTCCTCGAATGTAAGGGGTTGCTCAGTGATGGTAGTGGTCATGTTAGTGGGGATCAACTCAGCTAGTAGTTCCAGTTGTTGTTGTTGTTCTTCTGCTTGTGCTTCAAGGATGCAGATTTCCTCTGGGTTGCTTGCCAGCGATGGGGAGGGTGCTGGTGTCTTGGGTGTAGGAGATTGGACAGGTTCTTCGGTTTCGCCATCAATGGGTCCCCACTGATCTCTGGTGGTAATGTTGCTTTGGAGGATGTCGAGGCCTAGACTGGCAGTTGTGGGTCGTACTACTTGGAGTTTTCCGTGAAGCTCGTCCCACTTGATCTCTGTCTAACAGAGATTTTCGAAGTTGAATTCTATGGGGATTAAACTTGTGGTGTTGTTGCAATGATTGTAAGGGACTACATAACCTGGGTCCCCTTTCTCTGTCTGCCAAAAGGCTGTTCCTAGGAATTTCTTTGGGACATTACATTCTCCTCTTCTGTCAATATGATACGGTCAGAATGGTACCCAAAGGTCTCTGGTTGTGATCGTTGCGGAAGCCACATTGAAGGATCTTGGTCTTAATGTAATGTCTACCACGGACATTTGCCTGACTTAGGCACTTGTATGATGTGGGTTCCCATGCGGGTAGTATCGGTGGTTTACTGAGTCCTCGGGAAAGATGGCTGGGTGCCTGCAATATGTGCCAGTAGAGTCACAATAGGTATACAAGGGAAAACCTAATGGGATGGATGAAGGAGGGGTTCGGATACTGTGGACAAATCTCCAACGAGGATTGTCGAGGATGTAATAACACTTGAATGGTCGGGCAGTGCGAGAGTTGAGATATTCAAAGATGAGGTGACACGTGGTATCTGGAGGGTAAGTCACAGTCATGCTATCCACCATCCACAAGGAGTTGGACTGGGGAAGAGAGTCACGGGGATCCCTTTTGGTCTTAGGGATATACTGGAGCTAGTTCACTAAGGGACACTGGGCCCTTGTGTAGAAGATGATAGAACGGAAGTGGTATTCGAAGAAGACCAAGATGGGGATCCTGGTCTGTACTACTGTGAGCTTAAATACACATAAGGGAACCAGTTCTAGCTCTGCTCAAACATGTAAGTAACCAATCACGTAAGTAGAGCAAACCCTAGTACAACGATCCTAGGAATCAGTCATCCACATCGTTGTTACATTTCATTCTCGGACTGCCTGACCCGGTTGTGAACCCTGACGTATTCGTGATGACTCGGTATGTCAGGAGTAATATGTCATGGACTTCAGATCTTACTGCCTCGTGTATCGGATGACTGATGCCCTCCATTGTTGTACGTGGTGTGGATTACTATGCTGACTGATATTCTCTATTGTTGTACGTGACTCGGATTACGATGACGACTGCGCATTCTATTATTAGTTTACGCTACTTATGCTATTGGCTCGATACGAGTTCGAGCGGAGCTAGAACTGGCTCCCTTACTTGTATTTAAGTTCATAGTAGTACAGACCAGGATCCCCATCTTGGTCTTCTTCAAATACCACTCTTCACTCGTCTTCTGTGCTAGGGACTCGTCAAGTCCCTAAGTGAGCTAGCTCTGGCATATCCCTTTGTGACCAAGGGGGATCCCCGTGACTTCGTCTCCAGTTCCTACGTGAATGGTAGACACGCCCGTCATACAATATCCGCCGAATACCACGTGCCACCTAGTATTCGAATATCTCAACTCGCGTACCGCCCGGCCTACCCACTGTTACTACATCGTCGATAACCCTCAGTGGAGATATATTCGCAAAGTCCCCGGTCCACCTCTCAACGTTCCGGTTGAAGAAACCCTTTACACGTATTGGGACTCCACAGGCACGTATTGGCCTCACCCCGCAGTCTTTCCAGGCTCCTCGGATAACCACAGGTACTACCCGAGAGGGAACCCACGTTATCACAGCGTCTAAGTCAGATGAACGTCTGTGGTAGACGTTACATTAAGACCAAGATCCTTCAACGTGGCTTCCGCAGTAACAACCCGCGATCTTTGGATCCCGTTTCGACTGTATCACATTGACAGAAGGGGAGAACGCAACGTCCCCAAGCAATACCTCAAAGGAGCATTTTTGTTACGTTCCGCGAGGAACGTTCGGTGGAACTGCGGTGTTACGCCCAAGGGTATAGGGCGTGACGATCGTGAACTCAGATAGAAGAAAGAATAGAGTTCGATAAATGACACGATGAGCAGACGTATTAAGTCCACTTCGAGGATGCACGAGATGAGCGGGTCATCGCTTATGCCCTCGCGATGAGAACAATCAGGACTTGGATTCAAAGTAAACGAAACTGAGACAAGGGAACAAGGCTACTACTACAGGCCTTTAAGTACTCGTACAAACTGGTGTTTTTCGGGACGGTTTTCTGTAAGGACGATTATCTATTCACCGAGACTTGTGCGCTGGCAGCCACGTCACTCTCCGAGTTAATTCCGCTCTTCGTCACGCGTCACCGTGTCACGCGCACGTGACACAGCCCCCTCTCTAGGCTCAAGCGCTCCGCGCGCCACCTCGTCTATACGTCGTACTCTGTCTGGGTTAATTCGATCATAAGGTTCAGGACGGGGAGAATGCAAGGTGCGAGCCGGACACGGCGTTCCGAACCCAGCGTGATGAACAGGGACGTGACAACATGTCGAATGTTCTCCGCACAGAACATGCGGTCGTGGACATTGCCGCGCTGTATGCCCTCCGCTGCAGTAGAGACATATAGTCCCCCGAACTTCTTCGTCATGTAATGTCGGTCGCGCGACGCGCGGAGAGTCACTGTCGATTCCCTCGCGTGGGGTGGCGGGACTGGAAGGGGGGCGAGACCGTCTAGGTGGTCCATGTGCGCTCGAAAGCGCCTGTCGTTGGAATGAAGTTCTGTGATATGGTAGACGTCTAACCCGCGGGGTAAGGGCTGGGGAAGGTAGGGATAGATGCGTGAGGTAATGTTCGAGGCGCGTATACGTGAGTCAATCCCCTCCGCCTCCGCCAACCAATCGTTCCACGCAATGTCCAAATCGCGCATTCGTGCAAATAAGTCTTGCTTCCTTCGCATCGACAGCCTGAAACGATGAATGTCTCCCGCCGCTCCGGGGTCCGCTACCAGCGCTAGGGCTCGATCGACTTCATGTCGAGCCGGGTGGTCGTCTGAGAATAAGGCTAATGAGTGTCCTTCCGGCGTCCCGGCTTCAGTCCTGGGGGGCATAGGGAGGGCATAGAGTGGCTTGAAGTACTGGGGCTTATTACGTCCCTCAGTCCCCAGAATCACCGGCTGCTCGCGTTGATTGATCGCGAACCTAATGTATGTTATCTGTCTCCGGACTCCACTTTCGAGGGGGATCTCGAATGCGTATGGTTCGTTGCGGCGCACAACCCTCCAGCCCGGGCCTGGGTGTTCGGGCCCTGGGGTGTACGCAGGTCGGAGGTCTAGGATTTCATTCTCGGTGGTTCGAGAAGCTTCTGGAAGGGAAGTCGGGACAGACGATACGGTACTCGGCACGACAGTAGTCGGGGGGACGATGGGCGATGGAGTAAGCTCCGGATAGACAATTGGAGGGGGAACATCGTCTGGATAAACGCCGTGAGCTCTGATGCGTCCAGCTACAAGTTCTTCGACCTTGTCTCGCTGTAGTCGTTCACGACGATTAGCACGAGCCTTAGAGTGTCGTCGCCAGCGTCCATCGGGCTCTCGATACGTAGCATAGCCAAACGAGTCATCCCTAGTGCGCGGCGAGTCCGCTCGCGCGTCGTGGTCATTTGCCACCCACGACCACGCTTCTACCTGTCGTTCAATGTAGTCAGCGTCGACGGGGGATATTTCCCAGTGCTGAACACAATAATGCTGTGGGGGATGTCTGGGGCCGTATCCGAAGGGGTCCATGTCAATGGTGTTGATTTGGACTCCTGCCTTCCTGTCTTTATACTCTTGAACTAGGTCTGGTGCATGTACGTCTGAGGCTAATTCCCAACTATCATGAGCGTCCGAATACCCTTTCCAGTGAACGAGGTACTGGAGTTTTCGCGTCCTGCCGGTGCGCCGCTCCCCGCGTATTTCTTCTACTTCCCATTCTTCTTCCCCGTCGATGATATCCGGAGGCGGTTCTTCGAAGTTTTCGCCATGCATCTCCGTTTCTCTATAGGGGAGGAGCAGTGAGGCGTGGAAGACGTTGTGTATTTTCCACCGTGCCGGGAGAGCCAGCTGATATACTACCTTTGAGAGGACCTTCGCCACCAGGAACGGTCCGTATCTCTTCGGAGCCAGTTTGGCGGTGGGATGAGTCGTTTTTAAGTTCTTTGCTTCTAACCATACTTTGTCTCCGACGTTATACCCCTTATAGTTCATCTCATCGACCCATGATTCCTGGGCCCGTTTCATCGCTTCCACGGCCACTTTTCGAACTTCTGTCAGTCGTTGCAACCGATCTGTTGCTGCTTCGGAGTCTGTTCTACAGTTGGTCGGTTGATGAACTCTAGGGATGAATCCGAAGAGTAATTCGAAAGGGGAGCGCCTCGTGGTTTCCGACCTCCATGCGTTGAGCGTATATTGTGCGATTGGTAGCCATCGTGCCCAGTCGTCCCGGTGATTACCGAAAATGCGGAGATATTGTTCTAGTCTCTGATTGGTCCGTTCTGATTGACCGTCCGTCTGCGGGTGATAGGCGGTGCTCAGGTTCTGCTCGATTTGTAGTGTCTTCATAATCTCCCTGAATACTCTGGCGGTAAAACATGGGTCTCTATCGGATATGACTCTCCGAGGAAGTCCATAATGAGGGAGTACCCTTTCGAGGTAAAGCCGTGCAACTCCCAGTGCGCCGATCTTTTCCGAACATGGGATGAAGATACTGCATTTGGTACATCCCTGATCTGAGATTGTCAGGATTGTGTCGTGTTTTTCCGAGATCGGCAGCTTAGTGATGAAGTCCATGGCGATAGTCTGGAATGGTAGCTGCGGCTCTTCGTGCGTGATCGGATTCAACGGTATCCTGGGTCGATTTGATATGTTTTTGTTTGCTTGGCAGAGGGCACATCCCGCTATGTAATCATTTACGTCTTGTTTCATTTTTGGCCACCAATAGTGCCCCTGTATTGCGTCTAATGTCTTGGTGACTCCCGCATGTCCTGCCGTCGGAGCATCGTGGAAGGATGAAATCACCCCCCTCTTAAGGTCCACATCGTCCACGATGACGAGGCGGGAGTCGCGAAAGTATAGTGAGCCTTCCGAACGGATGTCTCCTTTCTGTACGAGATCGTCCAGGGCTGTCGAATGTGTAGTTTGTGCGGCGCGTAGGCGATCATCGAGGGTTGTGATCGATAGAAGCTCGACGAATAAGGATTGTGGGAGGACTACTACGTCGGTGTTATCGTTTGCCCCTGCCGGGGCGTATGTCGGATGACGGGACAGTGGGTCCGCTTGCAATAGAATGCCCGGTTTATGGATCAATCTGAGATCGTAATCGGCTAGGATGTTTACTAGCCTGGCGACTCGCCTACTAATCTTCTGAGGGTGTCTATAGTGCAGCAGATTGGCATGATCGATATAGACATCTATCGGGAATCGGCTGCCCACCAGGAGGTGGCGCCAATGTTCCAGGCCTCGGACCAAAGCGAGGAATTCCCTATCATACACGTCGTAGTTCCTTTCCGCGTCCGAGAAGGTTTTGGATAGATATCCTACTGCCTGAGGTTTTCCCCGTTGATCTCGTTGCGTCAGTATGGCCCCTGACGCAAAGGCTGATGCATCTGTCTGCAGTTCATAAGGGAGAGAGGGATCAGGTTGGCGTAGCGCGGGGCGACTCGTTGCAATGCGCAGTAATTCTGTCAACGCATTCGTATGTTCCGCTGTCCATGTAAAGAGGGTGTCCTTTTTCAGCAGGGCGTTCAACGGCCTAGCTATTTCGGCAAACTTCGGGATGAAGGGCCTTTGGTAGTTAAGGACCCCCAACGTGGATCGGACCTGTTTGACTGTAGACAGTTCTCTGGGCCAGTCTCTTAGTCCGCTAACCTTGTCGTCCCCCATCCGTATGATCCCGCCTTTGATTGTCATACCGAGATAGTCGATTTTGTGCGTTTCGAATGCGCATTTAGATAGCTTTAGAAAGTAACTCTCCCTAACGAATACTTCGAGCATGGCGTGGACAATTTCCCGGTGGCGCTCGATGTTTCCTTCTGTAGCGATCAAAACGTCGTCCATATAAATGTAGAGTTCTCCTGGGTACTTGTCGAGCAGGGATCGTAACATTCGGTTCATCGCCCTGGAGAATGTAGCTGGCGAATTTGTCAATCCGAAGAACATAACCATTGGTTCAAACAGTCCGAGGGGTGTTTTGAACGCTGCCTTCCACTGATCTCCGTCCTTGATACGAATGTTATTGTATCCCCATCTTATATCGAACTTGGTAAATAGGTTTTTATTCCCTAATGACGTGAGGATGCCTTCTATTAAAGGCAGCGGATACTCGTCTCGTATTGTCCAGGCATTGAGAGCTTTGTAGTCCTGGACCGGTCTGAGCTTCCCATCTTTCTTTTTGATGAAGAATAACGGTGAAGCATATGGTGATTTGGACTCTCGTATGTATCCTTTGCTTAGGTGTTCGGTCAGGAAAGCGCGAAGATGTTCCATTTCAGAGCTATTCATAGGGTACAACTTTGTTCCGAGACTAGTAGGAGCTCCCTCCTTCAATACGATTGCGTGGTCATCTTCCCTACTAGGTGGGAATCACTGCGCGGCCGCTTCCGAGAACACCACGGCAAAGTCCGAGTAGACGTCTGGCAATCGCATGTCCTCATTAGCTCCACTTCCACTGGCGATCGCCATCTTCTGTGCCACCGTTTCGTTAACTTCCGCCCCAAGCTGCCCGACTTTGAAGGGTCCTCCTTCGTACGTTCTTTTTCCCCAGTCAATAACGGGATTTCTGAGCTCGAACCAAGGGAGTCCTAGTATCATCTGGCAAGATCCTAGATTGGTTACGAAGAAGGGCAATGTGTATTTTTCTCCTCCGTCCAGTAGGGTTAAGAGGCATTGTCGGGTCAACGCTCCGTTCGTATTGGCCGTTCCATCGGCGTTGCGTACGTCTACTTTCATGATCGGAGTCGAGACAAATCCGAAGAGCGAGACGGCAGTTTGGTCAATGAAATTTCCAGAAGCCCCAGTGTCTAGCAAGATTGTGAGGCACTGATTCGTTCCTGTTACTTGAGCGTGGAACGTGAGTGAATTTCCTCGGATACTCTGGAGTGCGTTGATTTCCTCCGTATCCTCTGTAGTGGTGTCAAGAAGGAGCGTCGAGATGAGCGTATGTCGTTCTGCTGAATCTAATTTGAGTAGAAGGTCTCGAGCCGTGTCTACTGAAGGTGGTGGTCCGTCTTCCTTTTTCTCATTAACGGTCACATTATTGACCTTCTGAGACTGTCCCTTCTTCGGACACTTATTGGATAAGTGTCCCTGCGCCATGCAACGGAAACACCGTCCTTCCTTCTGACATTTTTCCTTTTCTTCCGGAGTCCGCTTACGCTGCCACGCGGGCTTCCCGTCTGTCTGGACATTGTCTACATCCATCGGGACCACCTGACTGTTGGCATTGTAGGTTCGTGCAGGTTTCGGGGTCTGTGTGGGACCAGTCTGCGGGACTCCTTTCCCTCCGTTGATCTGAGCAATGGCGTTAGAGATGGTGCGGAAGCGCTGCGACTCCTCGCGAGCTGCCTCCTGCCATTCCTTCATAGTTTTAGGTATCTTCGGTCGACGCAGACATCCGATGAGCAGCCCCTTCTTCAGACCTCTGCGGAAGAACTCGAGGGTCCCACTTGCATCAAGATCCCAGTTTGCAGCTTTAGCTAGTCGTTTAAATGTGGCTATGTATGAATCGACATCGTCGTTTTTCATGGTGAGTGAGATCAATTGTTGATGTGCGTTCTGTTCACTTAGGGTATCCGTCCAAGCCGTTTTGAATGCTGTTTCGAACGTATTCCAGAGGATTTCGTCACTTTCGTCTAACTTAGGGGTCCGTGTCGTTACACTCTCATCTAGCTCTCGACTAATCTTGTCAACCCAGTCGTCCACTGTGGGTCCTCGTATATAGGACAGAGCTAGTCCGACACGGGAGTAAGGTACGACCATTAACTCATGGTTTCGATTGATTCGTTTGTACTGATGGAATTCCCTTAGGAATTGGACGCTCTTTTGTCGATCTCCGGCAAATTCCTTCGGGGCCTGTCCTTTCAAGGCTCCCGTCTCGGGTACTGCTCTCGTAGTCATGGTCGGAGGTAGAGAAGTGAAATATGAAGTGATTGGTGGAACGGGAGGGAGAATCTTAGAGCGGGTATGCGTTTTTTTCTGAGTCACGTCTTGATCAGACGATGACGAACTAGAGTCTTTCTGAGCGTGCGTCCGCCAAGTATGCGGGTCGTTTACCGTGTGGCCTAGAGTTTTCAAGCCCCACAGAGATGGATTTTCAACGCGACTAGAGTTATGAGTGTACCAGTCTCGTCCTTCACCATAGACTTCGTACCAAGCGTCCTCAGCTTCAAAGAACTCGACGTCGATAGCTTGTCTGTCCCCAGCGATTAGCCTGTAGCCTCTACCAGATTCCCAGAAGCTTCCGCCTCCTGATAGATGGTTGATACTTGGGTTTGTCCTGCGTACAATAATGCGTCGCTCGGTAAAATCTTCGGGGTCGAGAGCGGGCTCGA
Source organism: Lactarius vividus (assembly GCA_021527035.1). Classification (NCBI taxonomy): domain Eukaryota; kingdom Fungi; phylum Basidiomycota; class Agaricomycetes; order Russulales; family Russulaceae; genus Lactarius; species Lactarius vividus. Next base: position 39,180 of record JAKELG010000052.1, read on the forward strand.
TATAGGCGCGCTCAGAAGAGGGTTTCGGGGTGAACAGCGTCGATTGCGCTTGCTCCAGGTTGGCTCCGCGGAGGCTACTTGACTGGCCTCACTGTCCGTGCCGAGTCTTCGATTCGGGTCCGCGCACAGCGAGCGCGGGTTCAATGGGTAGGTCTCAGTTTTTGTTACGTTCCACGAGGAACGTTCGGTGGAACTGCGGTGTTACGCCCAAGGGTATAGGGCGTGACGATCGTGAACTCAGATAGAAGAAAGAATAGAGTTCGATAAATGACACGATGAGCAGACGTATTAAGTCCACTTCGAGGATGCACGAGATGAGCGGGTCGTCGCTTATGCCCTTGCGATGAGAACAATCAGGACTTGGATTCAAAGTAAACGAAACTGAGACAAGGGAACAAGGCTACTACTACAGGCCTTTAAGTACTCGTACAAACTGGTGTTTTTCGGGACGGTTTTCTGTAAGGACGATTATCTATTCACCGAGACTTGTGCGCTGGCAGCCACGTCACTCTCCGAGTTAATTCCGCTCTTCGTCACGCATCACCGTGTCACGCGCACGTGACAATTTTGGCAGATAGAACAAGGAGACCCAGGCTACGTAGTCCTTTACACTTACAAGGACGGCAAAACCGGACTTATCCCGGTAGAATTCAACTTTGACCACACCTGTTGGGCAGAAATAAGGTGGGACGAACTCCACGGCAAATTACAAGTCGTCAGACCCACAGGATCAAGTCTCCATCTCAACATTCGCCAAAGCGAAGTAACTACTAGAGATCAGTGGGGACCTACTGACGGAGAAGAAGAAGAACCAGTCCGCTCCCCTACCCCAAAGACACCCGCACCGTCCCCATCGTTGGGAAGCAACCCCGAAGAAATCCGCATCCTCGAAGCACAAGCAGAAGAGGAAGAAGCACAATTGGGATTATTAGCTGAGTCCATCCCTACAGACATGACCACCACAATCACCGAGCAACCAACCACATTCCAGGAACCCACGCGCATTAGTCACGGCAGAGGACCTCCACCCGAAGGACATGGAGGGGGAGGAGGAGGCGATGGAGGAGGAGATCTGGGAGGACCACTCTTCACCGGACCAAATGTGTCCAGCGGAACCAAACCCGAAAAGTTCATGGGCAAGGAACCTCTAGTCTTTTCCGGCGACCGCACCAAAGTCCAACAATTCTTGACCCAATGGGAGTTGTTTGTAGAAACGAACTACGACAACCTGGCGTTTACTCTCCCTTACCGCAAAGCACTAATCTTCCTCACCTATATCCAAGGGGATCACGTCAACAAATGGGTTCTATCCACCACCAAGTGGGTCAAGGCCTACAAAGCCAAAAATGGGCCTTATGACAAGTGGATTTGGGAGGCCATTGAGCTCGGTTTCCGCAACACCTTCGCCGACACCCTTGAAAAAGAAAGGGCACAGCAAGAACTTCAGAAAGGCTTCCGTATGGAAGGGCAAGACATCGATTCCTATGTCGCCAAATTCGAAAAAGTGGTGAGAGAAGCAGGATATCATTTCGACGACTCCCTGGTCCTCGACAAGTTTACCAGCAGACTCCCGGTGGAACTTTACAAGAACGCGTACAACTTCCACAGTCCAAACACGTACGCCCAATGGAAAACAGCGGCACTCGAACAACAGCGCAAATGGATGCATCTGCAGACGCGTTTGGGGGGACGTAAACCCCCGGGACCCGGTAAGCCAGGAAATACTTCCTTGAGAACGTTCAACGCTCCAAATTGTCCTCAGCAACCTCGACAAGGATGGCAAGCGTTCAGGAACCACCCCGACACCATGGATACCACTCCCGGAAGAATTAGAGCCCGCCTCGCAGGCTCCGAAGAAATCGATTACACCCAACCGCCGTACACCCCACAAGGAGGAAGACCCAACAAGGGAATTATAGACGCAAGCAATGTCAAATGCTTCAATTGTGGCAAGATGGGCCACTTCCAACGCGACTGTCGCCAACCACAAAGGCCGCGACCCAACGCCAACTGGCAACCTTGTCAAGGAAGGGGGGCGTTCATTGAAGAAGTCCAAAGCGTCCAAGAAGAACCGCTGATCCAATTTGAAGACGATGGCGGCAGTAGCCGCGGTGCCCACGCCACCACTGATACGCCGCAAGAACGGGCGACCAGCTGGATAAACGGAGTCCGAAACCTCGACGACAAAGCCAGGGACCTGGTAGTACGGGATCTGTTGGGGCGAGAGGATTTTCAAAGCGCCTAAACCTGACGGCCTGGGTAAGGGCACTACGATGTAACTCTGTGTTCATAACATGCTATCAATCTATGCATGTTCCAGTCTCATTACGCGCGAGTTACGCCATGGCCGACAAACGAGCATTAGTGGACTCCGGAGCCACTAACAACTTCATACATCCGGACTTCGTCAAGAGAATGAGGCTAGGCCTCAAAGAACTAGACCGTCATCGAAAGATCTGGAACATTGACGGCACGCACAACAAAGGGGGCAAGATTACCCATTGCGTGGATCTGGAAGTACAAACAAAAGGAATCACGAAAGAAATGAGGTTCCTGGTAACCGACGTAGGAGGGGAGGACATAATATTGGGATATCCATGGCTGGCCACGTTCCAACCCAATATCCAATGGGCCACAGCCACCCTAGACGAAGCTGAGTACCCCGTTGTCCTCCGCACCATCAACCCCACAAAACCACGAATAGATCCAGTAATCGCACGCCTCCTACTCGAAAAACTACTACTCCCTAACAAACTGAAGATCGAAGAACAACTACGGAAAGAATGCGATCTTGAAAACACCTGCCTTCGCGCCACTATGTCAACGGAAATGGCAATCGAGGCCAAACAATACACGGAAAAGAAAGCAGTCCCAAAGGAATACCAACGACACGTCAAAATCTTCAGCAAAGAAGAATCCAATCGATTCCCGCTGTCAAAACCATGCGATCATGCGATCGACTTCAAACCAAACGCACCAGACACCATTGACTGCAAAATCTACCCGATGAGTCAAACGGAAGACAAAGCGCTTAAGGAGTGGATCGACGAGCAACTGGCAAAAGGGTATATCAGACCCTCTAAATCCCCGTACGCATTGTCATTTTTCTTCATTAAAAAGAAGGACGGAAAGCTACGCCCTGTACAGGACTACCGGAATATCAACAACTGGACTATACGCAACCAATACCCTCTCCCACTCATCCCTGAACTTATCGCCAATCTAAGCGGAGCGTTCATATTCACCAAACTGGACATTCGCTGGGGATATAACAACATAAGAATCAAAGAGGGGGATCAGGAAAAAGCAGCTTTCAAGACGAAATATGGACTCTTCGAACCAACGGTAATGTTCTTTGGGCTGACAAATTCTCCGGCGACGTTCCAAACTATGATGAACGAGATTTGCAAAGATCTCATTGCATACCACGAGACCAAAGGTACGATCATCAGAGTGTACATGGACAATATAGGCATTGCCACCCGATCCACGGAACAAGCACACATCGACGCAGTACACGACATCCTGGACTTACTAGAAGAAAACGACCTATTCCTCAAACCGGAAAAATGCATCTTCCACGCGCCAAGCATCGATTACCTGGGGGTAATCATTGAAAAGGGGGTGACACGCATGGACCCTGTCAAAATTTCGGGCATCAAAGACTGGCCAACCCCAAAAAACATCAAACAGGTGCGATCATTCCTAGGCTTTTGCAACTTTTACCGCGCTTTCATTCAAAATTTTGCCACACACGCCTGACCCCTCAACAAACTCACATGCAAAGACATGGAATGGACATGGACGACGGTGGAACAAGAGGCATTCGACAAGATCAAGAAACTCGTCACGGAAGAACCAGTCCTAGCACACGCCAAACTAGAAGATCAATTCGAACTCGAAGTGGATGCCTCAGGATTTGCCGTAGGAGCAGTACTACTCCAACACAAAGAGGACAGTAAAAGACATCCCATCGCCTACTATTCAAACACCCTCAACGTGGCAGAACGAAACTATGACATCTACGACCTTGAACTACTGGCAATCGTCAAAGCACTTCGAAATTGGCGCCATTACCTGGCAGGATCCCCACACAAAATCAAAGTGTTCTCAGACCACATGAACCTTCAATACTGGCGCTCCCCCCAAAAGATAAGTCGCCGAGTAGCATGGGAAGTACTAGAACTCTCAGAATATGACATAGAGATTCACCACATTAAGGGAGCGGCGAACGGACAAGCCGATGCCCTATCTAGACGCCCAGACTACAATCAAGGAGAAAAAGACAACGACCAAGTCACGGTACTACCCGATGAAATCTTCGTCAGGGCCGCAGCAATAGATATGACAGAAGACCCTCTTCGACTCAACGCCACTATCTCTGTGCAAGAGATGGAAAAGACGAACCCGGTGTATGCCCAAGACGATGACAAACTCCGCCCCTGGATAGACCCGCACGGGCTAAAGAAAGTCAAAGGCACCTGGTACAAAGACGGGCGCCGAGTGGTCACAGGGGGACTCCTCGAAAAGCGGGAGCTTATCAAGAGCCATCACGACCCCCCAGTATACAGACACCCGGGAATTAATCGGACCATCAAACTTGTAGAGCGATACTACTGGTGGCCGGGTCTTAGGAACGAAGTCATGGACTACGTCAAAGGATGCGCCGACTGTCAAAGGATTAAGGTCAACACCAGGGCCATCAAAGCGCCACTGCGCCCAATATTTCCAAAACCCGAAGCTATGCCGTTTGAAACTATCGCACTAGATTTCATTACTAAACTCCCCGAGGCACAGGGCTGTGACACCATCCTCACGATAACGGATCATGACTGTACAAAAATGTCCTTGTTCATCCCGTGTCAGGAAGAAATATCGGCCGAAGGCATGGCCTCCCTATACGTCAAACACGTGTTCCCTCGATTCGGACTACCGGGCAAAATAATCAGTGATCGAGACCCCAGATTCGCCTCGAAATTCACACGTGAGTTATGCAAAATCCTGGGAATCGAACAGAATATCTCTACGGCATACCATCCACGAACTGACGGGCAGTCGGAGCGAACAAATCAATGGCTGGAACAGTACCTGAGATTCTGGGTCAACGAACGGCAAGACGACTGGATTCACTATCTCCCTATGGCTGAGTTCACACATAACAATTGGCCGAGTGAAACTACTAAGGAATCTCCATTCCAGCTCCTCATGGGATACAACCCTCGCGCTGATTGGATCGATAGGCTGTCACCAATCCCACAGGTGGCGCTCAGGGTCAAACAATTCAAAGAACTTCGGAATCGCGCCCAGTCACTGATGATCAAAGCGCAGCAGGGGTGGATCAAAGCAAAAGATACGCCCAAGTTCCAAATAGGGGATCAAGTATGGCTAGAAGGACGCCACCTACGTACACATCAACCCACGGCAAAACTAGCGGCGCGACGCCACGGCCCCTTTAGAATTGTCCAGGTGATGTCCGCAGTCAACTACCGCCTAGAACTTCCCACACAGTGGCAGATCCACCCAGTGTTCCATGTGGATCTTCTGACACCTTATCGCGAAACACCCATGCACGGACCAAATTATCAGCGCCCACCACCAGATTTGGTGGGCGGCGAAGAAGAATACGAGGTTGAGAAGATTCTAGACTCTCGGCGGTTCAGCAGAAGTCGCAAGCTTCAGTACCTGGTCAAATGGAAGGGATACCCAGACTCGGACAACCAGTGGGTCGATAAGGATGACATGTTTGCCGACGATGCGATAAGGGAGTTCAAAAATTCCAACCCCGCTCGCGAAGTGCATATAAGCGCAGGAAAACTCCAAGAGACGTCCCCACCCTCCCTCTCTCTCATCTCTAACACTCATGCGCTCTCAATCCCCAGTCAACTTCCGCTATGTCGTCAACACCGAGTTATCCGCACCTTACTGAGTACAGTCCACGCCATCGTCACCCCTGTCGTCTACCCTCGCCCTTCACCAACGAGGAGATCATCCTCCTTCCCCCGGGCCATCCCCAGTTCCTTCGCCGACCCCCACTGTTTATTCCGAGACCAATCAGCCCAGTCGACTCGCAAGCCAGTACATCCCAACGCGAGTGCCCACTCCAGGGGGCGACAAACAACAGGGGTACGTGTCGAGCCGACCAACCTCCCCGCCGGGACCCGACGAAGGCGGGGACCTGTACGACCCGGCGGAGCGCCTCGAGGCGCATCAGTATTTACGTTACGCCACCCATCTCACCTCAACACACTCGGAAACCCCCCCGCTTTGCGGACCCACCGGGGAAGCTATCACACTACCGACGCCGTATCCACCCGCGCTTCGCTGCGATTCGGAGGAGGAATTTGTGCAGGAGACTGAAAGTCGTGCGGAGACCCCCCCTCCCAGGGGGTATCAGTTCAACAGGGGAGTCCACTACATTCCCTTTCAGATTCGAGACGCTCAGGAACATCTTTGGCCAGCCCGGTATACTCAGCTTATCCTCACCGCCGACCCCTTCGTCCTGGCCTTCAGAGCCGGATGCAACCAGCAGTATGGAAAGCCGGTCCACGCCGTCCCCTATTATGACAAGCAGTCCTCTACCCCCGCTTACACCAACGATGACCTCACGTTCCTGCTCTCCGACGCAGGATTAGTCGACTCGGTCGACCAGGCGCTCCTTCACATGAAGGACGCGACCCTCATGGCTGAAATCCACCGTTATCACTGCATGACGCTTGGATGGCGAGCGCAACAACACCGGGTGGCGGCGGAGCAGATGAAGCTGGAGCGCATAGAGATCGAGCGCAACAGGTGCGTCGCTCGGCTTCAAAGGGCGCATGCAGTAGACCGCATCGAGAACGTTCAGGCCTCGCTACACCGCAGTCCCAAAGCGGACCAAGACGTGGAGGAGATTGCCCGCATCAAGGCTCTCCGGGAGGTAGGCACCAACCCACTCGCCGTTATGCGTGGTCAAGCTGGGGCTTGACGCTGAAAAGGGGGTGATGTTACGTTTCGTTCTCGGACCGCCTGACCCGGTTGTGAACCCTGACGTATTCGTGATGACTCGGTATGTCAGGAGTAATATGTCATGGACTTCGGATCTTACTGCCTCATGTATCGGATGACTGATGCCCTCCATTGTTGTACGTGGTGTGGATTACTATGCTGACTGATATTCTCTATTGTTGTACGTGACTCGGATTACGATGACGACTGTGCATTCTATTATTAGTTTACGCTACTTACGCTATTGGCTCGATACAAGTTCAAGCGGAGCTAGAACTGGCTCCCTTACTTGTATTTAAGTTCATAGTAGTACAGACCAGGATCCCCATCTTGGTCTTCTTCAAATACCACTCTTCACTCGTCTTCTGTGCTAGGGACTCGTCAAGTCCCTAAGTGAGCTAGCTCCAGCATATCCCTTTGTGACCAAGGGGGATCCCCGTGACTTCGTCTCCAGTTCCTACGTGAATGGTAGACACGCCCGTCATACAATATCTGCCGAATACCACGTGCCACCTAGTATTCGAATATCTCAACTCGCATACCGCCCGGCCTACCCACTGTTACTACATCGTCGATAACCCTCGGTGGAGATATATTCGCAAAGTCCCCGGTCCACCTCTCAACGTTCCAGTTGAAGAAACCCTTTACACGTATCGGGACTCCACAGGCACGTATTGGCCTTACCCCGCAGTCTTTCCAGGCTCCTCGGATAACCACAGGTACTACCCAAGAGGGAACCCACGTTATCACAGCGTCTAAGTCAGACGAACGTCCGTGGTAGACGTTACATCGTAATATTGTGCACATACAACAATAAAAATCATCAGTCAGCACAGTAAGCCTCATCACGTACAATGTCACGATTTCCTTTGTTCTTCTCTTGGACGCCTTCATTCACTGCTTCTCATTCCTGTGCCCCACCTTGATACACCCATAACTCCTTACACACCCCACCATTTCTGATGATCTCTTCGCCACACAATACGTCTTTACGCCCCCTTCCTTGTATATCAAAGTTCACAGCGCTCCGGTCTCAGCTGACTCGCACATGATCCCGTGCAATCGCCATGTTTCCTACTATAGTTGTGTCTTTGTTCCACTTTTACTCAGAACCCACATATCGCGCCATATGTTTGTTATGTACAAACATCCTGTACTAGTATATAAGTCCCACACTACCTAGCTTGTACGGTAGACTTGACTTCTTGTGTAATACCACATCATTGTCAATCCACGAATGACTTTTCGCTCACCATTTCGCTTGAGCATGACTTTGGTTTGCCTTTGCGCTTGAACCCCTGAATTCCCCGACTATCACCTACGTGTCTGAGGAGACCATGTGGTGCTTATTCACCATTGAACTTAGTCTTAATCGACTATCTCGCATTCCATTACCTTGGCCTGAGCGACTTAGTGACGTGCATGTTGCACATAACGTTCCTGTGGTAACGTTACATACAACAATAGAGGCAGTCAGTCAGCGAACCATGAGGCAGTAAGATCTGAAGTCCATGACACATTACTACTGACACATCGGGTCATCACAAACATGTCAGAGTTCACAACCAGGCTGGGCAGTCTGAGAATGAAACGTAACACTGGCTGCCAACCAACCGGAGAAGGTGTCCATAATGACACTTCTGTCACTGGCAACACTTGACTAAAGAAGCTACTATTCAGGTTCAAAGTCGCATTAAAAGGGTTGTGTATTGAGGTTGATGTTGTGGCAGAGACTGCAAATTGAGTACTACTAGTTTGCGGCAGTTCAGATCCACCAAACTGTCTAATTAATGATGGCAGTGTAAGGGTGTTGTTTAAGAATGAAATCAAATAGACATTCTCAGTGTACCGGTATTTTTTCAAACCTCCATAACTGAGTGCTGCCACTATCCCATTGCATGCACCTACTGGCATATAACTTGGGACTGGGTGCCTGTCCGGCATCAATGCTGCCCATTGCACTGTAGAATATTCGTGTTGCTGTCATTCAATGCCACCTGATTGATCAAAAATAACCCCTCAATCCCAGGTCAGAGTGTTGGCCCCGTAGCGTTGGGGTAGATCACCAACAGGAGCAGCCACCGCAGTACTACTAGTATTGTGACTAGAAACCCCTTCTAGCGCAAAGCAGCTCTGAGTCTGACCTAGATCCATCCCAGACAAAAGCCCAGACTGTTGACCATCAGACTGGAGTGAGTAGATATGTGTTTCAAAGGGAGGAGCCATAGCAAAGACAATACACTGCAATCCTAGAGCCTGTGTTTAGGGTGTACAAGTATTAAGTCGAGTGATACACGTGATTCGAGATTTCCGGGTCAACGGTACTAGATTAACGATCCTCTCGTTTTGGTAACACGACTATATACAGTTGTTCTACAGCATATTCTATCGATCATAGTTGCTACCCCCCTATTTTAAACCCCGCTGTCCCGGTCCCTCTATCGAGGTCCTAGCGGAGCCGGCACCCCATAGAGGGAGCGGTCACCGGTCTAGCTGTTTTGGGCTATGCGATTCGTTCTTTTGCTTGCTCCCTTGACGGGTTCATATTGACAACTAGTTGGCGCAGAAACCCCAAACCTTTCGAGTACAAGATAACCACTCGGTTTGCAGAGGCTGAAGGTTTGCTGAAAGATACACTGAATTTATACGAGTGAAGGGTGCCTAGGCATGTGATGTCGTAGCATTCTATTGTCCGAAAATTGAGCAAGGAGGCTCCGGAAACTGAATACAATCAAACAGTAATAAAACAAGCATAAGCATGCTAATGGGCTTGTTTCACCTGGCCATATGGAACACTTTTTGTGGGGAGTGTTGGACCACGGCGAACGGTTGGGAACTCAGGGGTGTCGCATTGGCAATGACCATGTCAACCTCGGCTGTCCGATCCAACTCTCCCTCATACCTGGCACGTTTCTCCCCTGTGCTTTTCAACGATGACAGGCAAGACCATCGGACGTCGTGGGGGGTGAGCCGTCGTTGCTCGGCAGCATTCTCCGAATGCGCGCTCGACCCGGTTTCACTGACCATCAGCAAGAGACTGGATGTATGGTCTTACCGCGCGCGGGGGGCTCGGACGCCGTGACGGCCATTCGGGCAGCGGCAGCAGCTGGGAGTCTCGTCGATAGAGTGCTTCAGGAGGATAACAGGCTTTACTATGGGGTCGACAGTCTCCCTATCCCTTGCACTGTCCTCTCCAACTAATACGCCATTGCGCCAAGACGGACATAGACACTGGTTTCTAGAACACGGTTCTATTTTCGCACTGTAGCGACAAAAAGATGTCGACCCAAGAGGGAGCATAGATGATAATAAGAGAAATGAATGTAGACGGAGACGAACAAGGATAGGATACGGATGCACGGGCATGGAGGGTGGGAATCTCATGTGAGTGCTTAGTAATTGAGCGCTTAGCGCTTAGTAGTCCTGAGCGTATGTACCGTTTCCGACCGACGAGGATCAGCGAGGACACTTACAGCATCTGTCCCAAGACTCGTCCTGGAGCGACGAGCGAATCCAGGTGTCACACCATGCCTGCGGGTTTCGGGTTGAATGTAATCATTGTGTGTGTGCGTCTATCATGGTGGCTCCTGGGAACGTTACGGCATCCTGCACAGCAGCTGTCGTACACGAGGCGTCCCAGCCGTGCTGGTTGATCAGTGCTCTTTACCACTTGCGACCCTCTTGTTATCTCCCTACACGTTTACTTCAACTTTCTATATGTCCCAAATTCCGTCCGGTTCCGCCTCTTCTACTCACTTTGAGACGGTCTTTGCAGCTGCTTTGGAGGAGTACAAAAAGCAAACAAAGAACGACATTACCTCCCATCCCCTAGCCGCCCAGCTGAAGACCTGCGACTCTCCCGGTGCTGTTCTCGACCTACTCCAAGTCCAGGTCCAGGCGTTCGATAAATCTCAAGGTGCAAACAAAGTGACGAACTGGCTCGACCCAACCGTCAAGGTCTTGTATGCGTTCTCCGCGACCCTAGGAAATGCAGTTGGGCTGGTATTTGCTAGACCTTAAGCTCCATGGGATATACCCTCTGACATGTTCAATCGATAGGTATACCCACCTTCCAACGCGATTTTCACGGGTATTGGTGTCCTACTCCAGGTGAGCATCTTTTCTTGAGTCTTGACTCGCCATGTGGGCCTTTCTGACAAATACATCGCTTAGGCTGCCAAGGATGTTCGTGCTAGCCAAGATGCTCTTGTAGACCTATTTGGCCGGATAGACAACTTTTTCAGGCGCCTTGAAAAACATATCGAGGTCCGACCGACCGCAGCTATGATGGACGTCATCGTAAAGATCATGGTCGAGGTTCTCTCGATCCTTGGGATTGTGACGAAGGAGATTAGGCGGGGAACCATGAGTATGTCCTTTAGTGTTGAAATATCTTCCATCCAGAGCTGACGTTTGTTGCAGAGAAGTACCTGCTGAAGCTGGTTGGAAGGCAGGACGTGGAGGGCGCGCTTCAGCGCCTAGACAAATTGACGCAAGCAGAGGCGCTCATGGCGGCAGCAGAAACCCTTGCAATCGCTCGCGGGATTGATGCAAAGGTTGAGGACGTAGACAAACAGGTCCATGGAGTCTATGAGAGGGTACAGAGTATTGATGTGAAAGTAGAGGGTATCGACGACAAGGTGCAGAGTGTCGACAGCAAGGTGCAGGGCGTTGACAGCAAGGTGCAGAGCGTTGACAGCAAGGTGCAGGGCGTCGACAGCAATGTACAGGGCGTCGACCACAAAGTCGGTTCCGTCATTCAAGGTAAGTCATATCTCCACTACCTACTTCCCGAATTTGTCCTTAGCCTCTTACGTTAGGTGTAAAGGAGACCGGGTTAGCGATTCAACAAGTGGTCGATCAAATCAGCGACCTAAATCGTTCGTGATCTTCTAACTTCATTACCAAAGGTTGACCTCTCTTGCAGGGAATGAGTTACGCAGGGACCTTCGAACGTGGATCACTCCCCCCGATCCATCTGTCAATTACAACTCTGCGTCTGATGCTCACCACGAGGGTACCGCATCGTGGTGTATCGAAGGGAACAGCCTTGCGAACTGGAAAAACTCTGGTTCCTTGTTATGGATTCATGGAAGACGTACGTATCCCATCATCGCCTGAGTCTTAATTCCCACTGACAATCCCTGATTTGATAGCTGGCTCTGGGAAGAGTATTCTCAGGTATGCTAACCCCCACCTATTTGCGTTCCAGTCGAACTTATTTGATCGACAAGCTCTGTGATCATCCGGGACATCAAGTCTATATCCGATGCCGGATCGGCTTTCTTAGCCTATTTTTACTTTGATTTCAAGAACAAAGAAAAACAGGATTCCCGCGCTTTATTATCGTCCCTTCTTTTCCAACTCTCCGACCAATCGGATATATTTTTGGGCGCCCTTGTCTCCTTGTACTACGCACACAAAAAAGGATCGGATCAACCGACCGTCAACTCGCTTGCGGAGTGCCTCAAGAATATGCTCACGAGGGTGGGACAAGTGCCGATATATCTCGTCATGGATGCTCTCGACGAGTGCCCCAACGATTCGGGCATTCCAACACCACGTGAAATGGTTTTGGACCTGGTGAAGGAACTCGCCGAGCTTCAGCGCCCAAATCTGCGCCTATGTACCACGAGTCGTCCAGAGTTCGATATTCGCAACAAGCTTGAGACTGTGGCAACTCAACAATTATCCATCCACGATGAAAGTGGACAAAGGAAGGACATTAACGATTATGTTACCTTCATTGTTCGCACGGATCAAAGGATGAAGAAATGGCGAGACGATGACAAGGATGCGGTCATCGAGAGTCTGACAAAGAAAGCAGACGGAATGTAAGGGCGCCTTCAATTGAACATGATCATACCGTTATCTTACGTTTTCATATAGGTTCCGATGGGTTTTTTGTCAGTTGGAGGTTCTGCGGCACTGTTTCCCAGCCAACCTGCGTCAGATTCTCGCAAAACTGCCCAAATCACTGGATGAGACATACATGCGCATCCTCAAGGAGATAAATTCCGAGAACTGGGAGCTCGCGTATCGACTTTTGCAATGTCTCACGGTTGCCAGTCGTCCACTCCGCGTCGAGGAGCTCGCAGAAGTGCTCGCATTTGACTTGAGCACAGGAGGTGTCCCAAAATTGGTCCCTGGTTGGCGGTGGGAAGACCAAGAAGAGGCGGTGCTGTCGGCGTGTTCCAGTTTGGTTTCCGTAATCATCGACGACGGCTCCCGGATTGTTCAGTTCTCGCATTTCTCCGTAAAAGAATTCCTAACATCGGATCGCCTCAAGCGTTGCGCGGAAGAGATGTCCCAGTTTTATATTCCTATCGAACCTTCCCACGTAGTCCTTGCCCAAGCTTGTCTCGGCGTGTTGTTCCGCCTGGGACACCTGTATGACCCCACCGACGAAGACAGTATTGAAGATGTCGAGACGACTCCTTTTTGTCAATATGCCGCCGAATATTGGTATCGGCATGCGGAGATCGGAAATGTGGAATCGGACATAAAGGATGCAATGGACGATTTCTTCGATGCGGACAAGCCACATTTTTCAGCATGGGTCCGATTACGATCCCGGTCCGATGGCCTCTTGTCGGATCTCATGACCGCGACGCGAGGAGGCGGACTACGTTCAGCAGCTCCCCTATATTTCGCTGCAAGGAGGGGATTCCGTGGTGTAGCGGAACGCTTAATAATCAAGCACCCGCAGCAAGTAAATGCTTGGGTTGGTTCAGGTGGTACTCCATTGCATGCGTCGGTGCGCGGGGGGCACATCGAGGTCGCCCAGTTGCTATTAAAGCGTGGCGCCGATATAAATTCACGCTCTGCACTTACATGGACTCGACTACATATAAAATCACGCTCTGGGAACAAACGGACTCCGCTACACATTGCCTCGCAGGCGGGACACCATGAGATCGGGAAGTGGCTGCTGGACCATGGTGCACACATAAACTCCAAGGATGCAAGTGGCAAGACTCCACTGCATTTCGCAACGTTCAATGGTCACCCCGAAGTTTGTCGCATGCTGCTTGAGCGCGATGCAATGGTCAATTCCCGGGATCACTTTGGATTTACTCCATTACTCAGTGCATTAATAGAACGATCTCCCTTTAGAAATCCTGACTTGGGCATTTTACGGTTATTGCTGGACCACAATGCGAATGTGAATGCGCACAGCAAGATGGGAGAAACTCCTCTACATTTGGCAGCGTCCCAAGGTAGCCTCGTAGCCTGCCAGATACTACTCGAGCACAACGCGGAGGTCAATTCCCGGGATCACTCTGGATATACTCCATTACTCAGAGCATTAAAGAGCGAAAATCATAACTTGGGCATTTTACGGTTATTGCTGGACCACAATGCGGATGTGCACGTAGCCGACGAGTGGGGAAACACTTCACTTCATTTCGCAGCATCAGGCGGTCACCTCGAGGCTTGTCGGATACTACTTGAGCGCAATGTGGAGGTCAATTCCCGGAATCGTGATCGAGCTACCCCATTTCTTAATGCATCGAGCAATGGAAACCCTGACGTTTTGCGGTTATTGCTAGACCACAATGCGGATGAGCACGTGCACGACAAGAGTGGAAACACTCCACTGCATCTTGCAACGTCCGGTGGTCACCTCGAAATTTGTCGGATACTAGTCAGGCGCAACGCAGAGGTCAATTCCCGGAATCACGAAGGATCTACCCCACTTCTACTTGCATTGTGCCGGGGTTTCGATGACGTTTCGCGGTTTTTGCTGGACCAAAATGCAGATGCGCACATGCCCGACGAGTGGGGGAACACCCCACTACATTTCGCCGCGTCCAGTAGTCACCTCGAGGTTTGTCGGATCCTACTCGAGCGCAATGCCAAGGTCAATTCCCGGAATCACATCGGATCTACCCCATTTCTCAATGCATCTGAGAGAGGAATCCTTGACGTTTTGCGGTTATTGCAGGACCACAATGCAGACGAACACGTGACCGACAAGAGGGGAGACACTCCGCTGCATCTGGCTGCGTCCGGCGGTCATCTCGAAGTTTGTCGGATACTAGTACTTGAGTGCAATTTGGAGGTCAATTCCCAGAATCACAACAGATCTACCCCACTTCTCGAGGCATCACGGAGTGGAAACTCTGACGTTTTGCGGCTATTTCTGGACCACAATGCGGATATGAATGTGTATGACAAGAGGGGAGAGACTCCGCTGCATTTGGCGGCGTACAACAGTCACCTTGAGGCCTGCCGGCTACTACTCGAGCGCAATGCGAAGGTCAATTCCCGAAACAACAAGGGATCGACCCCATTGCATCTAGCAGCACATGTTCGTACTTTCGATCGCAGGCCAGACATTCAAGTTGTGCGGCTCCTGCTAGACTACGGTGCGGATGTGCGAATGCGCAACCTCAGCGGAAAGACTGCATTGCACGTAGCCCGTAGCGCCGGAGACCGGCAAATCGTACGGTTGCTCTCCCGGCATTCTTCCAGTACGCAGCGGGATGAACGAATGAGACGGATGTAGTATTTATGTTTGACTTTGTCAACACGTGTAAATGAGGATTGTCTTGCTTGCTTACTATTACTACTGACTCTTACTACAGTGACTCACTAGATCCCATCATTGTGTATGAAATCGTGTGTAGAATACCTGCAGTCCTTCTGAGTCCCTACCGTACAGCGTGTAACTGTCCCCGTGTCATCACTTTGTACACAGTGCACAATCGCGCCCTATTATCAGAGTCGAGGACACCGTCGTAAGATACAGCGATCAAAGACTGACTGTGATTTATGGAAACTGTCTCCGGGCATTTCGATGACGCCTCACCATTTAATGAGGACGGGATATTCCAGAGGAGCAGTACAGGAGCTAAAGGGGGGGCTCGCCAAGGCGCGGTGGAAAATGACTTGCGCCTTTGAAAGGTTGGCGTGTTAACCGTACCATAATTTCACGTCCTAATATTGATCGCCGATCCTACGAGGTGCAGGATTATCCACCCACATATAGAGGCCTGACCTGACGGTGAACAACCGTGTGATTGTGAACTTATCGTTGATGTGGTAATAACACCGCCACCGATGGCCAGACATCGGCGCTTCATTACAACTGATTCTGCAGAGCCTGAGGAATAAACGTTTAGGAGCCTAGGACAAGACGAGAAACAAAAAAAATATATATATATACAATGGCGTCCTCTCAACACCTAATGTTCCGGCGTTAGCCCATTGTACGTAGGTGATAATCACAGTTGCGCACATAACGCCCGGTGCACCTTTCGGCTTCTTAGTTTTGCAAGTAGTCGGGCCCTATAGACGAAAGATAAGACGCCACCGCCTTGCCACCACGAGCGCAAACTCAAGTGTCACTGAGTTGGTTAAATAACTCAAGAAAAGCTGATCAGATTTCTTAGAGTTAGCATAAGACCCTCCAGCTTCTGATAAGACCTATCTCCCCAAATATCTTCATATTTTGATCTAATTTATTTCTTGAGATACAGACCGCAACAAAACTAGCAGGACATATGAGTGCTTGTGGTCATGTGATGTCATGTGGCGTGTTAGGGGGGTGAGCAAGGACTGCTCTCTGGTTGGGACTGAGACGGCAAATACTGAACAGAACATACCGCATCAATTTTATAACGAGCTCGCTTGAACATGGGCTAGGAGGAGAGACGCCCTTTGCGCCGTCCCTCGCACTTTAGACTAGATCGACGTTCGACCACCTCCGAGACGTTTCTGCGTTCCTCGCGACTCGCCCCCGCGTTCGTGCATGTCTAAGGCTCTATTCGTTGACTTTCATATCTTCCATCAGTTTCATTCCGAATCTTACGTTGACTCTGTCGGAAAATCTTGTCAGAAAAGCCATGGCGCTGCCCGGTAGTATCCAGTACCTGTTCCTGGCTACTGCAGCCAACATTCAGTATCGGGCCCATGCTGCTCAACGCTGGTGAGCGCGCTCATCTCCACTCGTTGTGAACAACTGTGCCTTCATCCAGGTTACCAGAAAAAAAAAGTTGCAAATTGTCCGACGTCTTTGCCCCTCCCGCGCACGGCGTCACGACGCAGCCGCCTAGCAAAATACAGCAATGTTGTTCCCACACCTGCAGCTGTCCCTGTCACCTCCACCACTGTACCACACGTTCAACCTCTCGCGTACCAACCACCACCATCACTGGCCACAATAGCCGCCTCCCTCGAACGACCCGCGCAGTACCAGGCTTCGCGCCCCGCTCCCAACAACCCCACAGGTGCTACAATCGACCTACGCCTCACGGCTGAAAACGGGCGTGACGCTCCTCGTACAGCCCGTCCTCTCCGGCTCGACCGCCGCCGCCGCAGCGACAGCAACGTCAACCTCGACGCGCCAGAGATGGGGCGGCATCGTGAGCTACGGTGATCGCGGCTCGGGAAGTGATATATCTCCGATGCATGGGAGGTCAACTCGGACGGGTCGGATTTCGTTGCGAGCGTTGGGACGCGGGCTTCCATTCGGGCGGCGCGATTCGCGTCACCAATGGTGCGACATCATATGCGGCGGGTCCGTCCCGGACGGAGCTGGACCAGAGCTATCTGGGCCTGATACCCCCGCACGCATTATAATCGCGAAGCCCTTTACACCGACGAAGCACGTGACCTTGTGAGTTGCCCGCTGTCATTCCTACTGCTCACTCTCATCGCATGCGTAGTTCGGAGAAGCTCGCGGTGATCAGCGGCCCGTCGCGCTCGTGCAGATTCGCATCTAGTTCGAGACAGATACGCACCGGAGACAAATGTAGTGCGGCATTCACCGCGTGCGTCCCGGAATCCCTCCTTTCATTCATTGCTTTGCACACCAGCTTCAGATCGATGTGCAGGTGGACAGCCACCACCACATCGAGTGGGACCCACACTCCGGACTTACACCAGGAGTTTCACGCACCAACTCCACCTCGATCTCGGACTCGCGAGTGAGGCCGAGCCGCTCGTCGCGCATGCGGTGTACGAGGAGCTGATAAAGCATAAGGACGCAATCGAGTGGGGTGTCACTGGCGGGTTCCCGATGGTGCAGGCGGCTACCGCGGAGGACTGCGCGAAGGACAAGAGTGCGTTCGAGCTAGTGAAGGACAAGACTAGTCTCGGGTTTGGCTGGGGCCGGACACCGAAGGAGGGTCGGTGAGTGGTCGGGGTCCGCGGATGTTGCGGAGCCTGTGAAGGGACTGGGCGGAAGCTGAGGAATTTAAGATGCGGTGGGGATGCTGACACAGGAGGAGGTGGAGAGCTGAGAAATGGAGCGAGAGCGCGCGAGCAGGTCCGTCGCGCGATTTTTCTTTTCTTTTTCTATCTTATCAATAACAGTTGGATCTTGCAGACGGCTACGGAGAGAAACATCCAAGTTCCAGAGTTCGAACAAAACGAAAAAGATACGATACTAGTTCCTCCACATTTTGTTCTTTCTCTTTTTTTTTGTTTTTCCTTTTTTTTTCCTTGTGATTTTCTGGCTCGAGTTCGTAAGGGGTGAACTTGCGCTGAGAATCAGGTGGACCGCAGAGTAATACTGGGAAACGAGGAGGTTGACAAGCAAGTGAAGAAAGCAGCGGACGGCCTTTTTTCCGAACCCCTCAACTCCGGTGACGGATGCTAAGAAGGAATATAACCTTGTCGAGCCATAGACGGAAAAGGAAATCCCCAGATAAGTTACGAGAAGGAAGCATATCAACCGATCAGTGCTGTAATATCAATTTATCTAGATTTAGATTCCTGTCAAAAAAGGAAAGTCGATTCACAATGCCGAGCCTACGGAGCGCGCAAAGAAACTCGCAATACTTCCTTCTGGAGTGCCCAATTGCAAACGAAGACAGAATAATGGATCTCTATACTCAAGCTACTAGATGATTTAAAAGACCAAGCCCCGAACCCAGCAAACCCAAAGCCGAAACTGGTAACACCCTTTCATGGACAATGCCACACACCCCGCAATTCGCCAGGCGCTCATCGGCAAGCTCATTTAGATCAGAAGTTATATGAAGACATGCGCAACTTCAAGGCCTCAACTTTAACTCGGATTCTTCCCTCTGGCACTTCTCATGCTGGGGTATACTCAACGCTTGAAGCTTGACGTATCGCAAGCCTCTTCCAATCGAAGCGGGGAGATGTTTCATCTTCTGGTTTTGGTGCCGGCGCCGTCTTTGAGTTTGGCTTCGTCGGTTGGGATCAAAATGTGTTTTAGTACGTAACTATCGACTGCAGCAAGCGGGCTTTGATCGAGCTTAGTTGTCCCTCGTATTTATAGGCACCCTTCCATGAAATCACTGCTTTTACTTCGATGCCTGCTAGTATCGGTGACTACACCACCCACCTTGCTGTGGCTCCCCTCCTTGGCTTTATACTCTGGCTCATAGCCAGACGAACTCAGAGAGCCTTCCGTACTCTCCCACCAGGTCCCAAAGGGTTTCCTATCGTTGGCGATGTTGGTCATATTGCAGATCTGGATTGGTTGATATCATCACAACGCAAGGATGAATATGGTGACATTCCGTACTTTCAATGCTTCTAGAAACTTGCTCATAGTATTCCATCCAGGTGAGATGATGTACGTAAGTGCCCTTGGGCAGGGAGTCCTCGTCATCAACAGCCCACGAGTTGCCGCCGATTTACTCGAAAGACGATCGAATATATATTCTAATCGACCGCACTACATCTCCGCAAGCGATTTCTCGACAAAGAACCTGATGCTTTCCCTGGCGTCCTATGGAGACCTGTATGTCATCAATATTCCGTCTACTCTCTTGCGTTGATATTCTACAGATGCCGCCGCTTTCGTCGTGTCGCCGTGGAAGGTTTCTCCAAATCAGCCGCTCGAAACTTCCACCCTATCCAAGGACGCGAAGCCCTCATGTTGGCGCTTGCGCTCATGAATAATTATTCTACTCTTGGGAAGCATCTCCTACGGCACGCAGAGTCTGTTATGCTGTCCGTCAATTACCAGCTTCCGCCGGTAGATTCCGAAGACGATCCCATTATCGTTCGAATCGCAGCACAAGTGGAGCGCTTGTTGCATGAGATGCAACCCGGGGCGCGCCTGGTTGAGTTTTTCACCTGGATGCGATATGTTCCGAGCAGGTAACTATATTGTTGCGTTGATCGTGTGTTCTCTTTTTACGTGTTATCTAGGTTCGCCAAGTGGAAACGAGACGCAGGGTACTGGTTCATCCAAGATTCACTCATGTATGAAGATCTTCTCAGCAAAGTTGCAAATGATTTGGTAAGTTCTCGTAGTAGTGGCGCGCCGATGAGATCGGTCATAGTTTCTGCACCAGACGAATGGAATCGACCGACCAAGCTTTGGTGCTACAGTGATTCAAAGTCGAAGTACGCATGACCTTTCGGAACGTGAGCAAGCTTGGCTCGTTGGTACCATGCTGTAAGTCCCCAAATATGCGTTGTCAAACACCGCAAAATCTGAACGAATACCCTGTCACAGAAGCGCGGGTGGGGAGACGACATCTACCACGCTCCAGTGGTGGGTTCTCGCCATGCTTGCGTACCCCGAAGTCCAAACCCGGGCACAGGCCGAGCTCGACGAGGTGGTCGGCAGTGCTCGTCCACCGACGTTTGCCGACCTTCCCTCTCTCCCATATATCCGCGCGATGGTCAAGGAGACACTGCGATGGTCGCCTACGATTCCCATGGGCGTTCCGCACGCGTCGACTGAGGATGACTGGTACGAGGGCATGTTCATTCCTGAGGGCACGATCTGCCTGCAGAACCTGCGGACGCTCAACTTTAATCCAGAGGTGTTTGGGAGCAATGCGATGGACTTTGACCCGGCTAGATATCTGGACGAGAAAGGGCAGGTGAAGGCGGTGATGGCGGGCCGAGAGGAGGGTCACATGTCGTTTGGGTTTGGGCGGCGGATGTGTCCTGGTAGGTTCGTTGCAGAAGGGACGCTCGCAATTGACTTTGCGACGCTGCTTTGGGCTATGCGATTCGAGCGTCCTGAAGGTGCGCAGGGTGAGTTGGACGTGCGGACTATGGTCCACTGTGGGGTTACTTCGTACGTGACTTTTGCTTGCTGTCGACCGGTTGATATTAACAATTAGATGACACAGCCAACCTCGGCCTTTCGAGTACAGGGCAATCCCTCGGTTTATGGAGGCCGAAGGTTTACTGAAAGATGCACTGAATTTGTATGAGTGAAGGGGCCGAGGGCCTATAATGTAGTAGCGTAGCCTATTGTCACGATTTTTTGGTTTCGGGCTCGTATTTTATTTTGACCCTTTCACAGGTGCGCTCGTCTCCACTCGTGTTACTTTATCTTCCTGTTTTCGTTGTACACAACTGCGCCTTCATGCAGCTTGCCAGAAAAATATCGCAAATTGGTTGACACCTTCGGCCCCTCCCATCACGACGCACCCGCCTAGTAAGATGCAGCAATCTTGTGTCCACACCCGTCGCTGTCCCCGTCACCCCCAATCCCACAACTGTACCACACGCCCAACCTTGCGTACCTACCCTCACCATCACTAGCCACGATAGTCGCCTCCCCCGAACGACTCGCGCGGCACCAGGCTGCGCGCCCCGCTCTCAACAGCCTCACAGGCGCTACAATTGACCTACGCCTCGCGGCTGCAAACGGGCGCGATGGTCCTCGTGCATCCCGTCCTCTCTGGCTCGACTACAGTCGGCGCAGCAGCGTCGACCTCGATGCGCCCGAGACGGGGCGGCGCCGTGAGCTACGCTGATCGCGGCTCAGGAAGTGATATATCCCCGATGCGTGGGAGGTCGACTCGGACAGGTCAGATTTCGTCGCAAGCGGTGGGACGTAGGTTGCCATTCTGGGACTTCCGCGCCTTCAGCTTCAGCGGCCGCGGCTGCGTCCCGGACGGAACTGGACCTGAGCTATCTTGACCTGATACCCCCCCCCCCTCCCCCCGCAACGCTTTATAATTGCGAAGCCCTTTGCACCGACGAAGCACGTGGACTTGTGAGTCGTCTTCTGTCTCCTACTGCTCACTCTCATCGCGTGCGTAGTTCGGAGGAGAAGCTCGCGGAACAGGTTCATGATTAGTGGCCCGTCGCGCTCGTGCTGGTTCGCGTCGAGTTCGAGGCGGATACGCACCGCATCCGCAATTTCTTTGTGTGGGATTTGCATGAGTTCCTCGTCGTGCCAGAGCAGCTCGCAGTGGATGGAAGCAACGAGATCGGAGACGAGATCCCAGAATGCCGTGCCATTCACAGCGTGCGCCCTGGAAATCCCTCTCTCTCGTTCATCCCCTTACTCAACAGCTTCATATCAACGTGCAGGTGAACTACCACCACCACCACATGGGGTGGGACATACGCTCCGGACCCACGCCAGGAGTTCACGCACCAACTCTGCCGCGAGTCCAATGAGGCGGAGCCGCTGATTGCGCATGCGGTGCACGATGAGCTGATGAAGCACAAGAAGGATGCGATCGAGTGGGGCGTCATTGGCAGGTTCCCGATGGTGCACCCTGCGACGGCGGGAAGGACAAGAGTGCGCTCGGGGCGATGAAGGACAAGACTGGTCTCGGGCTTGATTGGGGCCGGACGCCGAAGGAGGGTCGGGGAGTGGTCGGGGCTCGCGGATTTTGCCGAGCGTGTGAAGGGACTGAGCGGAAGCCGAGGAATTTAAGATGCGATGGGAGATGCTGTCACAGGTAGAGGTGGAGAGCTGCGGAATGGAGCGAGAGCGCGCGAGCAAGTGCGTCGTGGGGTTTTATTTTATTTTATTTTTCTATCTTATCAATAACGGTTGGACGTTGGACCCTTGCATACGGCTACCGTCTGAGTTCGACCAGGACGAAAAAGATACAATACTAGCTCCTCCACATATTGTTCTTTCTCTCTCTCTCTTTTTTTTTTTTTTTTTTTTTCCTTTTTTGTTCGTAAGTTATTGTTGACTCTTTCACAACGCAACGCAAGACGATTCGTCGTAATACAGCTCGGCCTACAACACGTACCCTCACGCTTTGATTCTGACCTGCTCAGTTCCGCGGACCGCGATATGCTTCCGTGCCGTAACCTTACGCTAGGACGGATTGCTTATCGTCTACTGTACATCAATACAGTACGAAGATGCACCTTTTGTGGTCTATATCAACAGAAGAGCCCACACGCCGCGTCATTGTTGGGTCACCCCCTTCACTGCATGCAAACCATAGTTTTCAGACCAATAAAACACATAGGAAACCCTATGGAGTGTTAACCACTTATCAAGGGTTTTTTCTAAAAAAACTCCGAAAAAAGAGTTTGAATATTCCAAGCAAAAACAGCACTTTTGGCAGGCAATGAATCATGTGACTCCGAAAACTTCAAACTCTTTTTTCAGAGTTTTTCAAAAGAAAACTCATGATAAGTGGTTAACACCTCCATAGGGTTTTCTATGAGTTTTATTGATCTGAAAACTCTGCTTTGCATGCAGTGCTTGGTCACCCCCGTCCCTGTGCTGAAATTGGCGTCGATCCCTCCCCCCTTCCGTCGTGTCGTGTGTAGTGGATGCGTCAATCTACTTCTTCGCTCTATCTCACTTGCGAACGATCGTGCCGTCCGTACTGATAATGCATCGACCATGCCGGGGCCCGAGATTATTCCGCTGTTGATCCGACGTTATCAGATATAGTATATCTCTACGCACCCCGGACGGGAGTATCACCCCTTGCTTGCCAAGATGGCAGGTCGAAATTCGTGCAAATAAGAGATAATAACAACAAACCCAATCTATAACAACAAACCAAAATCTCGCACACCGGCTCTCCTTCCGCCTACATACCATTTGTATCACGCCACCCACAATAGCGGAACACACAACAATACGCCACAAGCAAGGTTTCAGTCGACGAAGTCGACGCCTAGTTAGCAGCAGCAGCGAGAAGCTGTTGCAATTCATCTGCGCATCGTGTGAACCTTATATTCTCCGGATTAGGGGGCCGCAGCCGAGTGCAGATCTCCTGGAAATACCTTTGTGCCGCAACACTTACGCTGGGATGGAGCGTCTACACCAATATAATACGAGGATGCACGGATTGTCGTCTATATCAACAGAAGAACCCGCTCACCGCCTCATTGTCGAGCCTACGGTGTCCCCTAAGTTGCATTGGCCTCGGTCCCTTCTCCCTTCTCCCTCCATCGCGTTGTCCATGGTTGGCGTCAATCTATTTCCCCATTCAATTTGACTTGCTAGTGGTCGCGTCATCCGTACTGATAATCCATCGACCATGCTTGGGCCGGAGATTATTCCGCAGATTGGTCTGACGTCATTGGATTATGGTATATACATGCATACCAAACGGTGTGTGAGCCTCAAGAACCACTGGCATTTGTGTGGCTCATGTGAACGTGTGAACCCAATTTGGGAGCCGTGGCCAGGTGCAGTACAAATTCAGTGACCTTGACCGTCTTACAATAGCTGATAATGAAATGAAACCTACGTTGTATTGTACCAAGCAGCAAACAACATCAGTTGGGGATGACAACCGAAAGTCTTTAAACACAGTACGTAACTGGCGACTTGGAACCGCTGCAGCGAGCGGGCTTTAAAGGGCGTTAAAGCTTAATCGAGCTTAATCGCTCGAGAGGCGACTCGGTTGCTTGTCTGTACGGGACCATTCTCGTATTTATAGTCCCACTAGCAATCTTTCTACGGAACCGCTGCCTTTTACTTCAATGCCCGCAAGTATCGGTGACTACACCACCCACATTGCTGTGGCTCCCCTCGCTGGCTTTATACTCTGGCTCATAGCTAGACGAGCTCAGAGAGCCTTCCGCACTCTCCCACCAGGTCCCAAAGGGCTTCCTATCGTTGGCGATGTTGGTCATATTGCAGATCTGGATTGGTTGATGTCATCACAACGCAAGGATGAATATGGTGACATTCCGCACTTCCAATGCCTCTAGAAGTCTGCTCATATTCCTTTCAGGTGAGATGATGTATGTAAGCGCCCTTGGGCAGGGAGTCCTCGTGATCAACAGCCCACGCGTTGCCATCGATTTACTCGAAAAACGATCGAATATATATTCCAATCGACCGCACTACATCTCCGCAAGCGAATTCTCAACAAAGGACTTGATGCTTTCCCTGACGGCCTATGGAGACCTGTGTGCCATCAACACTCCGTCTACTCTTCTGCGCTAATATTTTGCAGATGGCGCCGCCTCCGTCGTGTCGCTGTGGAAGGTTTTTCTAAATCAACCGTTCGAGACTTCCACCCTATCCAAGGCCGCGAAGCCCTCATGTTGGCACTTGCGCTCATGAAGAATCCTTTTAGTTCTCCGGGGAAGCATCTCCAACGACACGCGTGGTCCGTTATGCTGTCCGTCAATTACCATTTTCCGCCAGTAGATTCAGAAGATGACCCGGTTGTCGTCCGAATCGCAAAACAAGTGGAGCGCTTGTTGCACGAGATGCAGCCTGGGGCGCGTCTGGTTGAGATTTTCACTTGGATGAAATATATTCCGAGCAGGTACTGTAACTATATTGTTGCACTGATCATGGGTTTCCTCTTACGTGCTGCTTAGGCTGGCTAAATGGAAACGGGATGCAGAGTACTGGTTCGTCCAAGATTCACTCATGTACGAAGGTCTTCTCGGAAAAGTCGCAGATGACTTGGTAAGTTCTCGCAGTAGTGGTGCGCCGATATGATGAGTCATGGTTTTTGCACCAGGCGAATGGAATCGACCGCCCGAGCTTTGGTGCTACAGTCATCCAAAATCAGAGTAAACACGACCTTTCAAAACGTGAGCAGGCTTGGCTCGTTGGTATGATGGTGTGAGTCCCCAAATATGTGTTCCCAAGCACCGCGAGAATCTGAATGAATAATCTCCCGCAGAAGCGCAGGTGGAGAGACGACATCTACTACGCTCCACTGGTGGGTTCTCGCCATGCTTGCACACCCCGAAGTCCAAACCCGGGCGCAGGCCGAGCTCGACGAGGTGGTCGGCAGCGCTCGTCCACCGACGTTTGCCGACCTTCCCTCTCTCCCATATATCCGCGCGATGGTCAAAGAGACACTGCGATGGTCGCCTACGATACCCTTGGGCGTGCCGCACGTCTCGACTGAGGATGACTGGTACGAGGGCATGTTCATTCCCAAGGGCACGATTTGCCTACAGAACATGCGTACACTCAACTTCAACCCGGAGGTTTTTGGGAGCAATGCGATGGACTTTGACCCGGCTAGATATCTGGACGAGAAAGGGCAGGTCAAGCCGCTGATGGTGGGCCGGGAGGAGGGCCCGGGGCACATGTCGTTTGGGTTTGGGCGCCGGATATGCCCTGGTAGGTTCGTTGCGGAATGGACACTCGCAATTGACTTTGCGACGCTACTTTGGGCTATGCGATTCGAGCGTCCTGAAGGTGTGCGGGGCGAGTTGGACGTGCACACTATGGTCCACTGTGGAGTAACTGCGTACGTGGCTTTTGCTCGCCCTTTGACGATCCATATTGATGATTAGTTGGCACAGCCAACCTAAACCTTTCGAATACAAGATAACCCCTCGGTTTACGGAGGCTGAATCTTTGCTGAAAGATACACTGAATTTGTACCAGTGAAGGGGCCCTAGGCCCGTGATGTCGTAGTAGTGTAAAGTAAACGTCATGTGGTTCGTGACTGTCGGCGTAATTATTATTTTCTCTTAACAATCTAAAAATATCGTAATCGACTATATGTCGTTTTGGTAGGTAAATCCTACTTTTTAAAAAAGCAAAAACCATTTGTATATCCGGGACAGTACAATAATACAAGGCCGGTCTTCGAGTACATACGTAGACGAAGTTGGGTCGTGATAGAAGGCAAAGCCTCACGTGCGCCAAGACGAAGAAGGGTCCAAGCGCGAGAAAAGTAACTAGGACTGGGCGTGACAACCTCACCAGAGGGGGGCCGCGGGACACCTACTATGGATGTGAAAAAGGTCGGAACTAGCGAAAGTGAAAAGTACGCCAGCAAGGGGCGGGCGATTTATAGACGTGTGCGGCGTGAGAGAAGAAAGAATTAGACCTCACCCGGGCTGTCTTGCGGCAGGGTCACTGCACATCGGAGTACCTTCATCCCGGATCAAACGGCATAGGTTGCGCCGTTCTCAGGCTTAGAGGCCGTGCCGGATTCTTGCAAGAACAGGAGAGTGCGTGAAGTATGCCTGTATCGCTGGTGAACAGATCGATCGGTGCTGCCTCGCGATCCGATCGATCAGAGAAGAGCTTAGTGCGGTGTTGAGTAGCTCAAACATTTACGAGTGGAGGAAGGAACGGTCGGAGTATCCACATGGGCAAGTGGACGCCTCCGGTGGTAGGTCCTTCCGGTGGGTTTTTGTGTAGTCGGGAAGGCAGTGCAGTGAGACTACCGGCGGATGGGAGTGCTTGTGGGGGTGTAGTCGAGAGAAGACTTTTTGGGGGGTATGGCGGCGGTCGGCCATAGTAAATCCCGCTTTGTCCAGCCTGTTGAATCGCCGTGTTGTCAGTTAGATGTTCCCCTCCTTTCCCTGTCATGACTGAGTCCACAGAACAATCGGGATCCTGAAGCGCAGGTTAACAGTCCATTGGCCCATGGTACCTTGCTCCCCGTTTTAGGTTCGGGATGCTAGAAAGGGGACGGCGCCATGGCGCAGGTAATAGGCAGTGGTGAAAAAATATCTTAACTAGTGGACTGCACAGAAACTGGGCGAAAGCACGAAGTGCTCGATCGGGGATGAGGCCATCGATGAGGAGTTTGTGTTTCCGAGGCAACGGCAACGGGTTACCCAGGAGCGAGCGCGTGTTACCTTGTATATTTTGTTCTCTTTCCTTTTTTTCTTGTGATTTTTCTGGCTCGGGCCCATAAATTATTCTGACTCTTTCACAACGCGAGACATCGTCATAATACAGTATAGCTCAGCCTACAATATGGTAAGGTAAGGGAGAAGGAGTATCCTCACGCTTTACTGTAATTCTGACACGGACCGCTATATGCTGTCGTGCCGTAACATTTACGCAAGGATTTCTAACTTTGGTCTAACTAACTTACTGTTTACGCCCCAATTCCAGTGGGAACAAAGGCACATCCTTTTTTTTTTGCAGACGCGCTGAACAGGCCCTTAATCAAGCTTAATCGAGCCTACAATCGCTCGAGAAGTAAGTTGGTCTTGGACTCAGTTGCCCGTCGGTCTGGGATCACTCTCGTGCCCACCAGCAACCTTTCCACGAAATCGTTGCTTTTATTCTAATGCCTGCGAGTATCAGTGACTACACCACCCACATTACTGTGGCCCCCCTCGTTGGCTTCGTACTCTGGCTCATAGCTAGACGAGCTCAGAGAGCCTTCCGCACCCTCCCACCAGGTCCCAGAGGGTTTCCTATCGTTGGCGACGTTCTTCACATCGCAGATCTGGATTGGTTGATGTCGTCACAACGCAAGGATGAATACGGTGACATTCCGCACTTCCAATGCCTCTAGAAGTCTGCTCATATTCCTTTCAGGAGACATGATGTATGTAAGCGCCCTTGGGCAAGGAGTCCTTGTCATCAACAGCCAACACATTGCCATCGATTTACTCGAAAAACGATCGAATATATATTCCAATCGACCGCACTACATCTCCGCATGCGATTTCTCAACAAAAAACCTGATGGTCTCGATGGCGTCCTATGGAGACCTGTATGTCATCAACACTTCATCTTCTCTCTTGCGTTGATATTTTATAGATGGCGCCGCTTTCGTCGTATTACCGTGGAAGGTTTCTCCAAATCAGCCGTTCAACACTTCCACCCTATCCAAGGCCGCGAAGCCCTCATGTTAGCGCTTGTGCTGATGAAGAATCCTTCTACTTTGGGGAAGCATTTCCAACGACACGCGTGGTCCGTCATGTTGTCCGTCATCTACCATCTTCCGCCGGTAGATTCAGAAGATGACCCGGTTGTCGTCCGAATCGCGAAACAAGCGGAACGCTTGTTGCATGAGATGCAGCCTGGGACGCGTCTGGTTGAGTTTTTCACTTGGATGAGATATATTCCGAGCAGGTAACTATATTGTTGCGTCGATCGCGGGTTTCCTCTTATGTTCCGCTTAGGTTCGCCAAGTGGAAACGGGACGCAGAGTACTGGTTTGTCCAAGATTCGCTCTTCTTCGAAGATCTTCTTGGTAAAGTTGCAAATGATTTGGTAAGTTCTCGCGGTAATGGTGCACCGATGAGATCGGTCATGGTTTCTGCACCAGGCGAATGGAATCGACCGACCAAGCTTTGGTGCTACAGTCATCCAAAATCGGAGTACGCATGACCTTTCGGAACGAGAGCAGGCTTGGCTGGCTGGTACCACGGTGTGGGTCCGCAAATATGTGCTCCCAAACACGACGAGAATCTGAACGAATAACCTGCCACAGAAGCGCGGGTGGAGAGACGACATCTACTACGCTCCACTGGTGGGTTCTCGCCATGCTCGCATACCCCGAAGTCCAAACCCGGGCGCAGGCCGAGCTCGACGAGGTGGTCGGCAGCGCTCGTCCACCGACGTTTGCCGACCTTCCCTCTCTCCCATATATCCGTGCGATGGTCAAAGAGACAGTGCGATGGTCGCCTACGGTTCCCTTGGGCGTGCCGCACACCTCGACTGAGGATGATTGGTACAAGGGCATGTTCATTCCCAAGGGCACGATTTGCTTCCAGAACATGCGTACGCTCAACTTCAACCTGGAGGCGTATGGGAGCAATGCGATGGACTTTGACCCGGCTAGGTATCTGGATGAGAAAGGCGAGGTCAGCGCACTGGTGGTGGGCCGGGAGGAGGGTCACATGTCGTTTGGGTTTGGGCGGCGGATATGCCCTGGTAGGTTCGTCGCGGAAGGGACGCTCGCAATTGATATTGCGACACTACTTTGGGCTATGCGATTCGAGCGCCCTGAAGGTGCGGTAGGTGAGTTGGACGTACGGACTATGATCCACTCTGGGGTAACGGCGTATGTTACTTTTTCTTGCTCCGTTGACGGGTCATATTGACTAGTTGTCACAGCCACCCTCGAACTTTCGAGTACAAGATGACCGCCCGGTTTACGGAGGCTGAATCATTACTGAAAGATACACTGAATTTGTACGGGTGAAGAGGCCCTAAGCCTGTGACTTCGTAGCATCCTATTGTCATGATTTTTTGGTTTTGGTTCATGCCTGTGTAGTCCAAAAATTAAACATTTCTTTTTTGGCAGATGCCGCGTGCCCCAAACAGACCTGAAGTCCCCACTGTAGCGGACTTGATTTGACATTTAGGGCGAAGTTTCAGCATGTATGATAGGGATCTCTGTTAAGAGACTTTTTTCCAGCTCATAACACATACAATGTCGCGAATAATAGTGAGAAAGAGAACAGGAAACACGATCGAGACCGAGACCGAGATGCAAGCACGGACCAAGGCACGGACACAGACGAAGATCGTTCTAGTAATCAAGTAGCACTAGCAACAGGTAGTAGTAAGTCGTTTTGGGTGCAGAACCCGAAACACGTAGACCTTACAACAATACATGGTCGCATCACAGAATCCACTATCAGCCTTTTGTTAGCAAGATTTACTACTGTAAAATATAGTGTAAACTATCGGTGTTTATAAAACGATTTTTTGTTTCCCCGACTATTTCCGGAACTTTTACTTATGTAACGTCTGCATATTTACGGCCCCACATGTCCCTCATACCTTGGTGACCCTCCGGTAGAAAACTCCCCGCTCATCAGGAAGCTGAGGCAAACGAATAATACGAAGTACTGTCCATGGTGACACGCTTACGATCTTGCACGATGGCCTCGGGCTACACAACCACACGAGCGTGCACCAATTGACTGTTACTCTGGGCTCGGGTGCGTGTTATGGCACACCTCAGGAGGCAGCCCCGGGAACATCAGGACTGGGTCTCAGCATCCGTTAAGATAGATAGTGTGACACCCTCCGATATTTCTTCGGGACGCTGCTCCACGATGATCATCTCAAGGGCATCGTCGACCATGTGTGAGTGTTCGAGACGGAGTTTTGTCTCTGTCGGAGACGCTTTCCGGCGCAGCATCAGCACTCTAAAAAAAAAAATTAAAGTTCGATCCAGCAAATTTTTTTTGCAGAGAGCGTTACACCTACAATCGACATGCCTAGAAACAGAACCGACAATTATCAACAGAGCGAACGTGGCAGGTGGGAGAGAAATCGATCACCAGAGCGGAGGGCAGAATGTACGCGAACGAAGAACTAGCACCAAGGCCTTGGCGCACCAGGTATGAGCTACGACAAGACCTATTAGTTGACCGCGATCTGGATGGTCATTGACGATTCCTTACCTGAGAAAAGCGCCAATCGTCAACGCGTTCAAGGCAGTCATGACAACGTAGACCAGTATCCCTACGTGACCAGAATCAAATAAATAATGATAGATCGCGTCGACGCAAATAAAGGCTTGCCTTGCTTCAGAAAACTCTTGCCCAGCGGGCCGAGGGTACCACACCCTCGAACCCAGTGCTATATTGATTGACCATGGTTACCATTCACGTGGACAAGGGGACGACTATCTGGCTCACCCAAAGGACGACGAGCATATTGAGGCAATCGAAAAAGGTCGCAAGTATCTATGATAGCCAAAGGTTGGTCAGGCCAAGGCGATAGCAAACAATAAGGAACATCGTACAGAGATCATCTTGAGTAGAAAATATTATTCTGTCAGTATAATCAGACAAGCGTACTAAAGTCCAAGACGCACTCCCACATGATAGGCAATGGGCACAGGTACTGTACTGATCCCATGCGCTACCGCATTGGCCAATCCTTCATCAATAGTCGGTACATCCGAAACGGCGAAACAACCGCCACGTTTGACCATCAAGGACAAGAGGGACACTGTGATTGCAACGAAGAGTCAGGAGTACTCCTTCATAGACAAGGACTTCGGCGCAGACGGGTTAATTTTTTGCTCAGTACCCAAATCATAACAACGGCAAAACCCAAGTAGGTGATTGAAAGGACGACAAGAATCCGTGCATTCCTCCCAGAAAACGCGTATGTACGCAACATCAGAATGACTTGGGACTCGGCGGGCACGAGTGAGCTTTTAAATCAATTGGACTCAATCACGCTCACATTGTGCTGACAATATCTATAATTAAATCGTGAGGAAACATTTAATGAGAAGTACAAGCCGGCGCACCGAAGGCATGGGACAAGCAAAAAGAACACGATAGTATGACTCGCAAACGTGTTGCTCATGGTCGCCGATGACGCCCCATAAGTGGAACGGTGCGACGGCCATTGGGTAATAGCGGCAAAATATATATGCGGCTTTCACAATATTCCACGGAGCAGGGTATATCTGCAAGTCAATAATTACAGTAATTAATCGTCCACTCCTCGGCATGAGACGAGTAAGGTACATGCTTACAAGAGCAACTTCCTGGTCCAGCCTAAACACCGAAGTCAACCAAGACTCAACTGAAGCGCCAAGATTCAACGCACGAGATGATCCAATCATAGAGGCAGACGACGTCTAGGAGACTGATCATCAGGATAAACTAGTAGGATACGAGGGGAACGTACAGGCAGCTATATATGGTCTTGATTGGTCACCTTTGATGGCATAAGGAAATAACACACCCACATATGAAGGAGTAACGTCCGCTAGATGCCGCCAGCACGAACAAGTAAAGCCTCTCTGTCAGTAAACGACCTCAGAAAAAAAGAGACAGGAGCGCACATAGCCACTGAATTCAGGCCAGACGCGAACAGTTGCAGAGTAAGCGAATCTACCCCCATGGAGCTAGGATGCGGCACCGACTGCCAAGTGGGGCAGCAAATTGATATGTCCGAGCCTACTGGCAGGAACACTACGGGTTGGTGATCTTTATGCTTAAAGCCCCAGGCTTCAAGCTTGCCAGAGGCGTCAATCAGGAGCGGGGTTATCAAGAGAGGAAACAGTTGGCGGGAAAGTGGAACGAGCAGAACGTACGTACCATACGAGAACTTAAAAAGGGTTGCCAGGACATGCATACTGTATTTCAAAGTTGTTCCAAGCTAACTTAGAGAACGTGGTCCAGTCGCGCGATCCATGGGAGGTACAGCACTTACCCTCAAACGGAAATTATTGTAATTACTAATTAAAATCAATTCTTATCCAATCTTCCAACAGATTTCAATGCAAACTGCACCACATGCAGCAATGTGTGAGCGCTGCGAGCGTCCACACCTTGGTCCACACCAATGGTCCATACAGCGCCCGCATCTTTGCGTACCACTGGTATTTGTGAATGCATAATGGTGCAAATTATAATAATATAGTTGTTCTAGTCGAAAAGAAGATGGAAGAGACGGGAAGAGACTCGGAGGAAAATAAGCTGAGGGCGCGGGGCTTGCCAAGTTGCCGGTCAGAGCGCCCACTTGCACAATTATTATTATCTCATGACTCATGACAGTCTAAAAAATAGTCTATGCACTGTATCCAATTTCAATTTTGGTAAGCATTGTACAGCCTCAGGCCTCGAGTGCGCCATGTTGTTTAGGTGTTCCTCTTTCCCAACATGACCGACCCCACAGAGTCAAACCATCGTGATCTTGAAGCACAGGTCGACGGTCCATTGGCCCCAGGTATGTATTTGTCATCTATTCCATCGAGCATCATCGTCACGATAACAACAAAAGAGATAGAAGAAGTGTTTATTGCAGAGAAGCTAGACACAGACGAGAAGCTTGCACCCCCAGCGAATCCGGAGGGTATCCAACCTCTCAACGACAATTGTGCCATCCCTGCCGAATCCCACAACCACGACACGGATGAGTATGACGAACGAGCAACTAAGTTATGGTCCGTCTATGTAGAGGAGGCCGAGAGTCATGACAAGGCTCTTATCGGGACATGGAAGGACGACATGGAGGGAATCATCATTTTCGTGAGTCCGCCGCAAGGTCTCGTTGCAATCAAACATGGCTGACGAGGGAATGTCTGCCATTTTCCTAGGCCGGTTTGTACTCAGCCAGCTTGACCGCCTTCCTGCAACAGAGTTTCCCAAACCTGAGCCCGAACTATGCGCAGCAGAGCGCGTACTACTCGCAACAGTCCGTGGTCCTCCTGGCGCAGATCTCTGCCCAACTTTCCGTGAGCGGTTCGCCGCCACCCACCACGATTTCGCTGCCAACGCCCTTCCCCGATTTCCGCGTTGCACCATCAGATGTCAGAGTGAACGTGTTCTGGTTCATGAGCTTGGTTTTCAGTCTGACCGCTGCGCTTGCCGCAACGATTGTCCAGCAGTGGGTTCGCGACTACATGCATGTCTTCCAGAGGTACAACCATCCCCTCAAGCGTGCCCGGATGCGACAGTTCCTCTACGAGGGTGCGGAGAAGTGGTACATGCCGGTGGTAGTCGATGCAGTCCCGGCGCTCATCCACATCTCCCTCTTCTTGTTCTTCATTGGACTCGCGGACTACCTCTTCAGCATAAACACTGCAACGGCGACCACCACCACGATTATGATCGCCATCTGTGCCACCCTTTATTTCTGGTGCATCATCGCTCCCGTCTACGACGCCCAATCCCCCTATCAGAGCCCGTTGTCCGGGATCTTCTGGCTACTCTTCCGAGTTATACACAGTCGGGTTTACCGAGACTATAGCACTGGCGGTGCACGTAAGCCCATCAGTACTCACATGACTGCCGGTCGTGTACAGCTGGCCATGGACGAATCCGACGACCGCAAGAAACGGGACGCGCGTGCGATCCATTGGGTGATCGACAGCCTCACAGAGGACAGCGAGCTTGAGCCATTCGTCCTTGGCGTCCCTGGCTCGTTCGATTCCAATTGGGGAAAAAAGGTCTGGGAAGTCGTCGCGGCAGATGAGGACAATGCGGGCAGCAGCACTCCACAGCCGAACGAGGAGGCGACGGAACTTGCGGTCATGTCGCGTAGTCCCGGTCGTCCTTCCACATCGCCTATACTCGCCCAGCGTAAAAACATGATTCGGGACCTCAGTGGCCGGATCACGCGCCTGCTGAAGACATGCACTAGTCCCGGCCTCTTACCGACGGAGGAAGCGCGGCGTAGGCGTGCCCATGCGTGCGTGGACGCCTCCATGTCCTTTGTACTTTCCATCGACACCGACGACGACTGGGAGTGGTTTTCCCAACCCGAAATCATGTCTCAGGCGCTTACCTACCTCGGCAATGTTGAGAGAATCCGCGAACCGACCACCCTTGGCTTCGATGCAGCGTTCGCGATGCGCTGGACATGCATGTCCCTCATGACGATGCGCAGGATGCTGAACACCCCAGTGGTGTGGACCGCGGCGCAGCGTGTCATCACCTGTCTCGCAGAGGTGAGCGGGGACAACTGTGGAGACGAGGACAAGGTAGCAGCTAAGATGGCCAGGATCATCGACAATCACCTGATGAGCGGGTGGGAGGCGGCCAATACCCTGCGCACCGCCCTCAGTCGCAAGGTAGAGCCTGACAGGATGGAGGAGCAGTTTGTGGAGACCTTGAATGACATGCCAACCCAAGCTGCTATCAAGGACCTTGGAGATGCGTGGAACTCGCTTGGCTGGACTGACAAGGTAGATGAGGCGATCATCGACCTAATGCGTACCATGGTCGTCACCACGGGCGTGCTTGGCTACCTAGCTCCATCATGGGCCCCTGATCTTCGTCAAATGCCGCATGTCGGGATGCGCGCAGCGCCCCCACACCTGATGCCCCAATTCCTCCCTCCTCGATTTCTTACTCAGCGGTTATGGCTCTGTGTCTGGGCTCTACGAAACATCGCGACTGCGGGTTGGGGCACCAGCCCTTACCAGCCGAAGGCATTGGGAGACTTATGCGCACCAGAGATGGACGACTCGGGAATCAGGCGGGTCATGGACTTAACCCCAACCCCCATGACTGCCCAGCTTTGGCGCCTACAGGACCTACGCGACGGCGGCTACGTATTTGCGCTCGAGCTATTCATTGCCACACTCCGCACAACTAAGGTCCTGCTACACTACTCACGACCCCACTTCATTGCCACCTTCAAGAATATCACGTCCGACTGGAGGAAGCACCGAGACACGCCTCGCACCCAGCGCCTTCTGGTCCACCTCCTCCGACAGGTACTCCCCAAAAACAATGAGACGCCCACCGAGGAAGTCCCCGCATACATCGTCGACGAGTTTCTGACCTTCATAGGGGAGGTGTTGGCTGGGAAGAAAGGTCCCCACGTCTTTGAGGCCCTTCAACTCATCAAGGATTTTGTTGGGCTTCATGGCGGGACACACGACATCGCACAGAATGCTTTATGGATGATTTCGCCTCTAGAATCACCGGAGCCTCCGAAATGAGATCACAGTCTCACCTGGACAGACACATCCTAATGTTTTCGAGTCGCGTTGGTCACCTGTACCCTTAATGTCCAATCATCTTATTTTCTGGAGTTCTCTTGTGAAACATCGACTATGTCGTAAGGTGCTGAACCACTGGCTGGGGGCGATAAAAGCTTGGATAAAGCCCCTTTTGGGTGAGAAACTCAGTCTATAAAGCTTGCGTCTCATGGGTACCAGCCGTGAGTAGGACCTGCTGGAGGTATCTACCATCAGCACCCTTCAGTTCTAACTCAATAGAAGGACGAAATGAGAATGACAGGGGCGTCTTGGCCAACGGGCCGGAGGCTGCTCGCTCCTCCCGGACTCCCGGACCGTCCCCCTTTATCTGCAAGATTTGCTGCACCGTCAACGTCAACGATGTCGCTTTCCTCACCCACCTCGCCAACCCTTAGCGAGGCGTCTTCCTACCCTGCACCCACCATCGCCTCGGATGCCACCGCTGTCGCCCCATACGTTATCTCAGACTGGGAGAGGACCAACTACTACAACGGTATCTCTCCCGACCCCCCTGAGCTCCTCTACCGCTCGGATCTCTTCGAAAATCCCTTCCCCATCCCCAAGGGCAGACACCCTCATCTCCCTACCAAGTCCGCCCATGGAGTCTTCGGCACGCCGCTCAACGCTGTCTGGGACACTGTCGGTCCCCAGATCCGCGACTCCTTGAAAGCTCGGAAGATTTGCTACTCAAGTATCAAGACAGCTCGTTTCGTCACCCACGGAGAGGACGGGAAGAACACTCTCGGTCCCATCGTGATTTGGATTACGACACATCCCACTACCACCACTGCCAAGAACGCGCACGACGCTTCCCAGGACATTCTCGCTATCCTCAAGGCCAATGGAGTCGAGGGTGCGGTGGTCGAATGGATCGAGGGAGTCGTGGAGTGGCTGTAGAGAAGCTGTCAGGTCCACACAGTCTGCGCGTCACCGATGACACCAATGTTGGACGAGTCAACCGCTGGTAGCGCGGACCGTTGCTTAGAAGTACGAGATTTTCATTTTTGGACGGTCAGTTGCCCGATGTGTGCCCTGCCCCGAGGGGCTTAATTAACTGTACAGTAACTGTTACGTAAATATTCGTACTGTAACTTAGTATCGAATCCTCTTTGTCTTGGTCGAACTCTGGCACTTCAATGTCTCTCCGTAGTCGCCTATAAGGATCCAACGATATCCAACCGTTATTGATAAGATACAAAACAAATTCCACGCGACGCACCTGCTCGCGCGCTCGATTTCGCACTTGTGTGACATCTACCGCGTCTTAAATTTCTCAGCTTCCGCAGTCCCTCCACACGCTCAGCAGGATCCGCGGGCCCCGACCCTCCTTGGCGTCCGGCTCAAACCAAGCCCCAGCCCAGTCTTGTCCTTTCCCGAGCGCACTCTTGTCCTTCGACCCGTCATCTGCAGTCGCCGCTTGCTCCATCGGGAATCCGCCACTCGATTGCGTCCTTCATATGCTTCATCAGCTCCTCGTGCACCGCGTGCACGATGAGGGGCTCAGCCTCGCCCGAGAGTCCGAGATCGAGGTAGAGCCGGGGCGAGAACTCTTCTGATGTAGTCGAGCAGGTGGTGGTTGTCCACTTGCACGTCGATCTGGAGCCGGTAGGTAAGGCGATGAATGAGAGGAGGGATTTCCAGGATGCACGCTGAGAATGACACAGGATTCTCAGAGCTCATCCTCGTCCATTGCGAACTGCTCTGGCGTGAGGAGTGACTCGTACAAATTCTACACGAAGCAATCATGGACGCGGTGCGTGTCCTTCGCGAACTCGACGCGAATGGGCACGAGCGCGACGGGCCGCTGAGCCTGTTCCGCTGGCTTCTCCTCCGAATGATGAGAGTGGGCATTAGGAACAACAGCAGGGGACTCACAAGTCCCCGTGCTTGGTCGGCGCGAAGGCTTCGTTATTATGACCTGCACGGGAGGTATCTGTCGGCTAAATAATGCGCGATTCCCTTTTTGCTCCGCGCCTCGCACCCAATCCACTTTAGCACAATACATCTGTTCCTCGCGCCCGTTCCTGTCCCCCTCAATATACCTTAGACTACTAGCATGACAGCCGTACGTACTATACATTCAACCCCGTAGTACAAATACTTCCGCTCCCTCGTACTTAGCACCTCAGATATCGCTCGTACACGCGCGATCCTGAGATTCTGTGTTCTATCTAGTTCGCTCCGAGCGAGATCTCCGAGCTCCCGAAACCGTCCCGTCCATAACTTACAGTATCAAGCCCAGATAGCTGCGGGCCGCCCGGATCGCGGTCCGAGTCCCACCACTCGCAACGAGCCGTCCGAGCCGACCTCCCCCCGCATTGGGGATGTCATCTCCTCCCGAGCCGGGGCCAGCGACGGGGATGGTTGTCGAGCCGGAGAGGAAAGGCGGCATGAAGAACGTTGTGCCCCGCTTGCAGGCTCGAAGCGTAGATCGACTGTAGCGCACGTGGTGTTGTTGGGAGCAGGGCGCGTAACCTGGCGCTGCCGCGGGTCGTTTGGTGGAGGGGGCCGCGATGCGGCCATGTAGCTAGTGATGGTGGTGGCTGGTATGCGAGAGGTTAAATGTGTGAACAACGAAAACAAATAGAAGAAAAGGTAAAATGAGGGGAGATGAGGCTGCGGTGTTGGAGCAGCACAAGGTTGATACTGGATGTTGGCGGCCGTAGCCGGGGACAGGTGCCGGACGCTGGTTCGAGTCGCCGGACGGAGCCATGGCTTTGCTAACAATATTTTTTAACAGATTCGACGTTAGATTTGGGAAGAGAGTGCTGGAAGGTAGTAAGTCGATGATGGGCCCCGGAGGTGGTCGAGGTGGTTAGTCTAAGATGCGAGGCGTTGCGCAGGGGCACGAAGGACGTATCTCGCCTTTGGCTAGCCCATGGTCGCCAATGGTCGGTGGGTCGGTGGTCGGTCAATTTAGACCGCACGGTCTGCGGTCCGATCACTAAGTTAAATCCGGTTGGTTCTGATGTCCAAGACAAAGCCAAGTAAGTTTACTACGTAAAATTTAAGCGACGTAGCTTCTGGGGTCGGGCCTTTCTGACCATGCCGTAAAAATGGTCGGTCTGGGACCCACAACCAAGCCCGCGACCTTGGCGTAGCTCCACACATGAGTTACCTCGGTGTCGGGCATGAGAAGAGGTGAGATACGAGGATGGTCTTGCATCATGATCCTTAGATACCTTGTTTCATACTTTACGGCGTGATCAGGGACAATCCTTCGCCCCTTACTCAACTGAGATATTGTTCGCATTCGTTTCTAGTGGTGGGGCGGCCGTCCCCGTTATTTCACATTCCTTTCGATGTACTTAAGACGCCTAATGTGCACCTGGCTCCCCAGTCGTTCTGATAACTTCTGGTGTGCCAGTCGGCATATAGCATCATACAATCGCCTCAGATATATGTTTCAGTAACGGATTTAAAATATGCTCATCGGGTTGTCTCAGACCACCCTCCTTGCTGCGGCCTCCCTCGTCGGC
This sequence comes from Lactarius vividus, assembly GCA_021527035.1. NCBI lineage: Eukaryota > Fungi > Basidiomycota > Agaricomycetes > Russulales > Russulaceae > Lactarius > Lactarius vividus. Next base: position 78,958 of record JAKELG010000052.1, read on the forward strand.
TTCGTCTCCTGGCTCATAATTAAGAGAGCCTTTCGTAATCTTCCGCCGGGTCCCAAAGGGTTTCCGATCGTTGGCGACGTTCTTCACATCACAGATCAGGATTGGTTGGCGTCATCGCAACGCAAGGATGAATATGGTGACATTATTCAGCACTTCCAATGCCTCCAGAAAACCCGCTCACGTTCCCTTCAGGTGAAATGATGTACGTGAACGCACTTGGGCAGGGAGTCCTTGTCATCAACAGTCAACGTGTCGCCATCGACCTACTCGAAAAACGATCCAATATATATTCCGATCGACTGCGCTACATATCTGCAGGAAATTTCTTGACGAAGAATCTGGCACTTTCCATGGCGCCATATGGTGACCTGTACGTCATGGACTTTCTGTCTTTCGCGTGCTCTGATCTTTTGTAGTTGGCGCCGCCACCGTCGTGTCGCCGTGGAGGGTTTCTCCAAATCGGCCGTCCAGCACTTCCACCCTATCCAAGGCCGCGAAGCCATCATGTTGGCGCTTGCGCTGATGAAGAATCCTTCTACTCTAGAGATGCATCTTCAACGACACGCGTGGTCCATCATGCTGTCCGTTAATTACCATTTTCCGCCAGTAGATTCCGAAGATGACCCTGTTGTTGTCGGAGTCGCAAAACATGTGGAGCGCGTGATGCACGAGGTACGGCCTGGGACGCGTCTGGTTGAATTTTTCACATGGATGAGATATATTCCGAGCAGGTAAGTACGTTGTCGCATTGGCCCTTAGTTTCCTCTTACATGCCGCTTAGGTTCGCCAAGTGGAAGCGGGATGCAAAGTACTGGTTCGTCCAGGATTCACTCATGTTCGAAGGTCTTCTCGGCAAGGTTGCAGATGACTTGGTAAGTTATCGCAGCAATGTTATACCGATGAGATGGGTCATAGTTCCGACCTCAGGCAAATGAAATCGATCGACCCAGTTTCGGTGCTACAGTAATCATAAATCAGAACAAACACGATCTTTCAAAACGTGAGCAGGCTTGGCTCGTTGGAACCATGCTGTAGGTCCCAAATATGTGTTCCAAAAACACCGCGAGAATCTGAAGGCATGACCTACCGCAGTGCCGCGGGTGGAGAGACGACGTCTACTATGCTCCTGTGGTGGATTCTCGCCATGCTAGCGTACCCTGAGGTTCAACGCCAGGCGCACGCCGAGCTCGACGAAGTTGTCGGCAGCGCTCGTCCACCGACCTTTGCCGATCTCCCCTCTCTCCCCTACATCCGTGCGATTGTCAAAGAGACCTTGCGCTGGTCGCTCACGGTCCCCTTTGGTGTTCCGCACACCTCGAGCGCGGACGACTGGTACGAGGGCATGTTCATACCCAAGGGCACGATATGTCTCCAGAACATGCGCATGATCAATTCAGAGCCGGACGTGTTTGGCGGCGACGCGGAGCGGTTCGATCCGGCTAGGTATCTGGACGGGGATCGTCGGGTCAAGGTGTTGGACGGCAGGGAGGAGGGACACATGTCGTTTGGGTTCGGACGGCGCATATGCCCCGGGAGATATGTCGCAGAAGGCACGTTGGCAATCGACATTGCGACGTTGCTTTGGGCGATGCGATTCGAGCGTCCTGCAGGCGTACAAGTTGAATTGGACGTACGCACGATTGTAAACGGCAGTCTTACTGCGTACGTGGGTTTTGCTGGTTCCCTCATGGTGTTTGTGCTAACAAGCCGGCGCAGCCGTCCTGTGCCTTTCGAGTACAAGGCGGTCCCTCGGTTCGCAGAAGCCGAAGGTATGCTAAAGGAAGCACTGAATTTGTACGATTAAAGGTATCCCTAGCAATATTGTAACATAGCTATCTACCCCATTTCTCAGAGCATCGGAGGCTGGAAACCCTGACATTTTACGGTTATTGATGGACCACAACGCGGACGAACATTTGTACGACAGAAGTGGAAACACCGCCCTGCATTTGGCAGCATCCTGCGGTCGCCTCGAGGTTTGTCGGATACTACTTGAACATAATGCAGAGGTCAATTCCCGGAACCATGATCGACTGACCCCACTTCTCGAGGCAACACAGAGTAGAAATCCTCGTTCCGAGTCAGGCGTCCGGGAAAACACTCGTGGAAACCCTGACGTTTTGCGGTTATTGCTGGACCACAATGCAGATGTGCACGCGCACGACAAAAGGGGAAATACTCCATTACATTTGGCAGTGTCCCACGGTAACCTCGAGGATTGTCGGATACTACTTGAGCGCAATGCAGAAGTCGATTCCCGGGATCACAACGGATATACCCCACTTCTCAAAGCATTGCGGGAATTGAGAGCAAATCCTGACGTTTTGCGCTTATTGCTGGATCACAATGCGGATGTGCATGTGCACGATGAAAACGGAAACACTCCACTGCATTTTGCAGCGTCCCACGGTCGCCTCGAGGTTTGTCGGATTCTACTCGAGCACAATGCGAAGGTCGATTCCCGGAACAACAAGAGATCGACCCCATTACATGGAGCAGCACGTAATGGGGAGTTGGCCGTTGTGCAGCTCCTGCTAGACTACGGTGCGGATGTGCGGTGCGCAACCTGGGCAGAAAGACTGCACTGGAGGTAGCCAGAGCACGGAAAGTCGTACGATTGCTCGTTTGTTGGGTTTGGCGCACGTAAATTCTAGTCCTCCGGGACATCGAGTGTTAGAAGCCGTCATACTGGCCACCGTACCGAGGATCTGGAGGAAGGTATGCACAACGTGGTATGGCAACCGCACTTGACCATCCCAACGGACGGCGTTGGTGACCGCTGCGGAGACATAGATCATCTGCTCAGGCTATCTTCACAGAGCGCGTCAATGAAGACTTCCAACACTGGGGCAGCATCCCATGCAGCTTGCTTTACTGGCGCATGCATGACGTCACCAATCTGATGTGACCGAAGGGTGTCGTGAGCGCAGATGCAGACTCAGAAGCCAACCTAGATGCTACAACCTGCTCGTAGCATCTAGGCTAGCTTCTGACGAGCGGATGGAGAGCACCAGGTAGTAGTGCATGGTTACAGGTGTCTATGATACACCAAGATTGTATGAATCCGTGAGCCTGAGAAGGCTAGTGAGCAGTGGAGGGGATAAAACTGTTGAGACGTCACCAAATTGAAGTGTGATGTCTCGTGGGATATGATTGTGTCATTCCCTTCCTTTTACGGTATCTGACCCTTATGGTTAGATTATGGACTTCCGGACTTGTACGGACCGGTTATTGTTTATCTTTATTTTGCAGTTCCTTATTAGGTTCTCCTTGTTCTTATTGTTAAGATACCGATCACATCCGCATTAGGCGGTTTTATTGTTCTCTGCCCTCCAATGGCATTTCTCCCTCTGGCGCACAGACCAGGTGTATTTTGTTTGAGTCACCAGTGCGCACGGACCATTCTTAGCTAAGCAGCCTGTATATAAGGCTTGCTGTTTTCGCCCTCACACTTCAGAGTTTCTTCATCCTCTGAAGTGTAAGTTTCCTTTACTACTAAGCCTCTCTACCTTACGCTGACATTGTAGTAGATACTTTTGTCTCTTAGGTGTGTAGCGCTGCTATAGAGTTTCTTCATCCTCTGAAGTATACTTTTGTCTCTTAGCCGCTCTTGCTCTATCTCGCTGTTAGTGCTGCCAGCTCAACAGGTTATGGGCCCTGGACGCTCATACTAACAGTTGTGTTACAGATCTACCTCGTGCCATTTGCTCACTCTGCACTCGCACCCTTCACAATATCTCTCCCACTCAGTGAGCATCCTCTATCCTCTTTCCTTCGGCACATTCCTTTCTTGTCCACCGGCATTATTTGAATGTCGTGCCAATATTGGCTAGCCTTCTTATGAAGGTTCTCGCGAAAGGCGCTAGGGAGCTGTTAAGTCAGCAGACGCGTTCTTAAGTTCCCCTGTGCGCTCTTCCTCACTACTTATTTTCTACCTCCCGGTCTTCGTCCGGATTTATTAGGCCAATAGGGGAAGACCCTTGCGGCTATAAGCCACCTTAATGGTTGGGAGATACTCGGTTAATACCTGGGTCTCTTTATGGGGTGTGAAGGCCTGGTTAATAGTCAAACCCAGAAGTCCTTCCCTCAGACACAACTAGGGGTCGCTACTATAAGTAAAAGTACTATACATCAGTGCTAAGACCCTTAATGGTCTGGTCTAGAGACTCCACAGACGGCAATTGGAAATGATGTTGGAGTTGATCCTCATCTTTCCTCTTGGAACTCGCTGTTGGCTCCTCTCTAGGGCACTGCCCCTCTCAGGGCTACCAGTGAACCTGAGTAGCCCCTGAGGACGGCCTAAAGGTTAGGACACGCTCTCCGGGAAACCCTTCGCCGGGAAGTACCCCAGACGTGACTCTGCTTGACCCTGACTAAAGCTATCACTAAGACTGCTTGCCCTTCTTGCAAGGTCCACGTGGTAACAGGCTAGTCCTGAGAAGGGGTTTAGTTTATACTATCTAGTACTTTTTTACAAGTTGGTACTCCAAAGTCGCACACCTGGGGCGTGACACCTTGAGTGTTACGGAGTATAGCGCTTCTATGGCTGGACCGCTACTTTTCCTATCAAGATCTGGACTGGTTCTGACTGCTCCTCGGAACCAGATTTTAACACTCAAACATCTCAAATGGCTCAATTCACTCTTGTCTTCCCTCCCTCCGTTCAGCTCGCCAAGTTGGACGGGACTAATTGGCAGTCCTGGGCACAAACATTTACTTCCCTCATGTTGATGAATGGCTGCTCTAGGCACCTCACACATGACAACCCCGGTGCGATCCCCCAGCACCCAGCCTTGCCCGCTGGTGCTGCTGGGCCCACCGGGCCCACTGATGCAGGACTTGCCATGATAGCCTTGTGGCAGAAACAAGAGGAGGTCATCATTGGCCTCCTATATCTGTCTGTCACTACAGAGGTGTTGTCAGGAATAACCTCCCAAGTCCTCTTCCCTGCCGTCCACGACAAATTCGTACAGTTGGAAGCCTTGTATGGTGCCGTTGGCTCTATGGCCACTTTCAATCTTTGGGTAGGCTTGGTCAATACCAAGCTTGAGGAAGGTCGCCCCTTCCTCCCTCAACTCCAAAAAATGCTGGATTTGAGGAATACCCTCCAGGAGAACGGAATGGCGGTCTCTGATATGCAGATGTCGTTCATTCTGCTAGACGCCCTCCCCCCATCTTACTCCACTATCGCCGGCACCATACTGGCCGCAGGCCCCCCTGCCAATTTACAACCTCAGGACCTGATCAATAGGTTCATCAATGAGGAATCACGACTCTCCGGTCCCTCCGCCACCTTCAACAAGGTGGCCCCCATTAACCGGGCCTCTGGTTCGCGCCCCCCAAAGGCGCAACCATTGCCCAATTCAGGCAGCTCCGCTTCGGCGGACATTATCTGCCACTACTGTCACAAGCCCGGCCATAAAAAGCCGGACTGCTTCAAACTTAAAAGGGACCAGGAGAACGCAAAGAAGGGGAAGGCTGGGCAGCTGAGGAAAGCTGCCCAAAACCTCATTGTTGCCGCGCCGGAGGCCATTCCGGCAGATAGACTAAACTCTACTATACCAGTACCAAAGAGCCGACTATTTACAATAGTCAATGGCTCTGGCAAAATAGAGGAGGTGCATGAAGCACCTCAAGTTTCTCTTTACATGATGCGTGACAAGACCACACATATAGAGTCAAGATGGATGATGGACAGTGGAGCATCAACACATTTTACACCTTACATTGAAGACTACGACACCTATACCCCTCACGAAGGTATCGAAGTCTTACTAGGAGATAGCTCTCTTTTAAAGAGCGTTGGAACGGGCACTATAACTATCCGAACCAACAGAGGCTATGACCTCAAAATCTCTAATGTGTTGCACCTCCCAAATATGCACTCGCGTATCCTCTCCACAAGCGCCCTGACAGAAAAAGGCGCTTCAGTATCATTTGACTCTACTTCTTTCGCAATCAGATATAAAGGAGAAACAATTGCGGAAGGACACAAGGCTGCCAATTTATATTGGCTTGACAGTCATAAGTTAAATACTGTCAAAGCACCTGCATCTGCCAGCCTTGATGTCTGGCACAAGCGCATGGGACACATGTCCAAAGACGCGCTAAAGACGCATGCTCCCAAGGCTGTAAAAGGCCTTGAAATAAACAATGAACCAGAGGAAGCGGGACCATGCCATGGTTGTGAACTTGGCAAATCCACTCGACTTCCTTTCCCTGCTTCCATGAAGCGTGCCGAGGATCACCTCGAGATCGTTCATAGTGACCTAGTTGGACCCCTCCAGAGTAATTCAATTCAGGGGAACAAGTACTTTGCCACATTCATAGATGACTTCTCAAAAGCAGCAGTAGTCATCTTTATGAAGTCAAAAGATCAGTTTAAGGACGCCTTTCTACACTATAAGGCGTGGGCTGAAAAACAACTTAATAAGCCCATTAAATCCTTACATTCTGATCGAGGTGGCGAGTATGTCAATCACGATCTGAAGCACATACTTCTGGAAGCGGGCATTGAGCATCGTCTCACTATGCCATATTCTCCACAACAGAATGGGAGAGCCGAGCGTTTTAACCGTACGGTTATGGAAAAAGGCACCAGCATGCTTCATCATGCGGGCCTTAGCCTTGGCTTCTGGGAACAAGCAGTCGAGACTGCTGTGCACATTTATAACCGCACTCCCACTCGTTCTAATAAGTGGAAGACTCCGCTGGAGCTCTGGAATGGTACGGTCCCAGATGTCTCTTACTTTAGAGTATTCGGCTGTAAAGCCTACTATCACGTACCAGAACACAACCGGCAAAAATTAGACCCTAAAGCAAAGGAAGCCGTGTTTGTGGGCTATGAAGCCCTTTCCAAGGGCTATAAGTTATGGGACAGACATAGCCGACGCTTCGTCTCGTCTAGAGATGTCACGTTTGACGAGAGCGTCTTCCCGTCCCGTGGTGACCTGATCCCTCACCAATACACTACACCAGTGCCGGAGCAAGAGGTCTTTGACTCTACCGGCGGTACTATATACATAAGAGTGCTTGATCAGCCTCTGCCAGCTGTTGTCACAGCACCTCAGGCGCCGCCAGTTACTGTGGCCCCGCCTACTATACAGGTGCCGGAGGAAGCCCCTCCGCAAGAACAACAGCCTAGCACCCCACCCAGCACCCACCCCGCTCCAGCGGATCAGACAATATATCAGACCCCACCCTCTGCGCCCCCTACGACTACCCCTCCTCGTCCTTCGCGCTCTAGGCGTAACTGGCCACCCATGGTGACCCAGCCGATACCTGCCCCTAACTTCAATAGGGATATCAGTCCTCCTGCTGAGACTCCTAGGAGTCCCAGGACTGAGCAGGTGTCTTCGCCTCCTCGCCCCAGGCGGAGCACAAGGACGCGGCGTCAGAATCCTCGGTACTACAATGAGGATAATGACGAGTTCATGCAAGGGAGCAGTAGGCTCACCATGATGGACCTGCTGAATGCGGCAGAGGCCCCTGGCTATAGGGATCCTCAGACTTTCAGGCAGGCCATGGAGTCTGAATACGCCGACCAGTGGCAAGAGGCATGCCAGTATGAACTGGACGCCTTGGACAAGCTACAGGTCTGGCGGCTGGAACCCCTTCCTGCTGGAAGGAAGGTGGTGAAGTGCAAGTGGGTCTTTAAGAAGAAAGCGGATGGACGCTTTCGTGCTAGGCTAGTGGCAAAAGGGTTCACCCAACTAGAGGGGGTGGACTTTGACGAAACCTTCAGTCCAGTTGCCCGATTTGAGTCCTTACGACTACTGTTGGCGTTAGCCACTCTGGAGGATTGGGAGATCCACCAGATGGACGTCAAATCGGCATTCCTTCATGGAGAACTGGACGAAGAAATCTACATGGAGCAGCCCGTAGGTTTCGTCTCAGCTGGCCAAGAACACTTGGTGTGCCGGCTTCAGAAAGCCCTTTATGGTCTGAAGCAGGCTTCCCGCGCATGGAATCTACAGTTCCATGGAGTTCTTAGTGAACTCGGCTTTACGCGGACGTACTCTGATGCAGGAGTATATGTATATCATCTCCAAGAGGGGGGTGATGTACTTTTCGTCATCTTATATGTAGATGATATCACCATACTGGGCAACTCATTAGATAAGATCAATGATCTGAAGGCATCTCTATCAAGTCGATATGAGATGACCGATCTGGGAGAGATTGAGTCATATCTCGGTGTTAAAATCACCAGAGATCGTGCTAATCGCACTATGACCATCAACCAGTCAGATTACATCTCTGATGTAGTTGAAAGGTTTGGAATGAGGGATTCCAACCCAGTATATACCCCTCTTCCCTCTGGCGCGGAGGCTCACTTGATCAAACACGAAGATCAAGCCTCTACTTCTGATATTAAGAAGTATCAACAGATAATCGGGTCCCTGCTATATGCGCAGATTGGAAGCAGACCTGATATCTCCTTCGCTGTTGCGCGCCTCAGCCAATTCGCTTCCAATCCCTCTCAGCAGCATTTCCGCTTAGCAAAATACGTGTTAGCATACCTTAATACTACAAAGGACTACGCGTTACGCTACTCTGGAGGGAATGGTGGAGAAGGCCTTCATGGCTATTGCGACTCTTCTTGGGGTGACCAGGAAGATCGCCACTCCACTACAGGCTACGTCTACCTACTTGCGAATGGTGCCATCTCATGGTGCACCAGGAAGCAAAAGACGGTAGCACAGTCCACCACAGAAGCTGAGTACATGAGCCTCGCTGAGGCTGCAAACCAAGCTCAGTGGTATAGGACGTTCTTGGAGGAACTGGGGTACGAGGTCTCCTCCCCCATACCTCTTCACTGTGACAACAAGGGCGCTGTAGACTTAGCCCTGAACCCTGTCACAGGGAGACGGTCCAAACACATCCCCATCAAGCACCATGCTGTTAGGGAGTATGTAGAAAACAAGGTGATACACCTGATACGTACTCCAACGAAGGACATGGTAGCAGACGGACTTACTAAGTCTCTACCAAGGGAAACCTTCGAGAAGCTGGTTAATGATGTTGGGTTGGTGTAGATTTGGAGAGAATAGATCGTGGAACAGGATCCACATCTATCAGAAATTCGGGTTGATGGACCTTTTACAAGGTTTCTGATGAAGTGTCAAGGCAGAATAAGATTCGCTCTTATCTCTGCAGAAGAGAGTCCTTTCTCTCTGTCTTATATGGAGTTTCACACCGCACTTCAAAAAGTTGTCCTTTATGACACTATGAAGTCAAGTGTTCTAGGGAATTCAATCCCGAACTCCTATAGACTCTTGCACAGTTCTTATGTTGAGAACTTGCAAAGCATTTTCAACTTTGTTGAAACTTGACACACGCTCTCATCACCATCTACCACCTATTCTTATCTTATCTCCAGAATGGACTGCCTCAATCATGGAGGGATGTTGAGACGTCACCAAATTGAAGTGTGATGTCTCGTGGGATATGATTGTGTCATTCCCTTCCTTTTACGGTATCTGACCCTTATGGTTAGATTATGGACTTCCGGACTTGTACGGACCGGTTATTGTTTATCTTTATTTTGCAGTTCCTTATTAGGTTCTCCTTGTTCTTATTGTTAAGATACCGATCACATCCGCATTAGGCGGTTTTATTGTTCTCTGCCCTCCAATGGCATTTCTCCCTCTGGCGCACAGACCAGGTGTATTTTGTTTGAGTCACCAGTGCGCACGGACCATTCTTAGCTAAGCAGCCTGTATATAAGGCTTGCTGTTTTCGCCCTCACACTTCAGAGTTTCTTCATCCTCTGAAGTGTAAGTTTCCTTTACTACTAAGCCTCTCTACCTTACGCTGACATTGTAGTAGATACTTTTGTCTCTTAGGTGTGTAGCGCTGCTATAGAGTTTCTTCATCCTCTGAAGTATACTTTTGTCTCTTAGCCGCTCTTGCTCTATCTCGCTGTTAGTGCTGCCAGCTCAACAAAAACCGAAGGAGGTCCATATCGAAACCCAAGGTGTGTCGCAGGGCTAGGAGCACGCCCGCGGTTTTGTTGTCATCGAAGACACCACCCGCACTGCCAGTGGTAGGTTACGTACGGCAGTAACGTACTTGTCGACGAGGCATTCCGCTTGGTCCTCTGGCACACCTCACACTACACCATTTGAACTCAAACGGACACCTTCGTGGTAATGCAAAAGGCAGGTAAGGACAAGAGTAGAATTGGTTGTCACTTCTCAGCAGAATTTTACGCCATTTAGAATGTTCCATCCAAGGTTCTATCCGAGGACTATAAAACCTACTCTCTCGCCCATCCACCGAGGATCATGAAAGCACCAATAGGAGCTCCTTCCTGGTTCAGTGACCTTTAAGAACCCTCTTGCATCCCTTGAAGCTTGACTTACCACGTCACCTCTATGCACATGATTCACCCAGGTTTCCAACTGGCAGTTTTGCTGGCCATTGTGCCTGTATGTATATACTATCACTCAATCTGTGCATACATATGAATCGATTCGCTCACAGTTCATATCTGCGTCGTTCTTCAGCCCCAAATTCCTTGGATGCGTCACGCGAGTTCTCCCCACTGCGTTTCTATGATAGAGCCCACTGTCTGATGCTTAATCGCATTAGGGACGGCTTTCTCACATCGGCAACATACAAGGACCCGACACACATGACAACCCTCAGCTGCATTATTTTTTGCTCTAATCGACAACATCAATATGCCGGTGTCGAAAATGGCGAAGACTGTTGTAAGCGCTCGTCTTGACGTTGCTTCTTTCAGTTTGGCGGCCCTCTGTTGTTTTAATCGCACATTTTGGACATCAGATTGTGGAAATGACGACCCTGCAAGTGTAGAAATCGTGTCATTCGACCAATGCAATATCAAATGTCCTGGCGATTCTAGTGAGACTTGTGGCGGCAGCAGTCATCTTGACCTTTATTGGACCGTAGTAGGGGAATAGAATCGCTCACCCCATGAGGAACGGAAGGACACATAGTAATAGCTACATAGGGATCTGTAAGACTGTACCCTAAGGTGCACGGAAATGGAACTAAAAAAATTGGAGTGGTGCGTTCATATCTTTCCAGACGTCGATGGGGTGGCATTTCTTCGGGTGTTATACGAAAGCATATATGCTTTACCTTTTTGTTCGAACCTATGCATTTCGCAAACAGCGATCTTCAGTGCCTCGACCGCAGTCCTTCCAAGAGACCTACCATCGGTCAGATTAAAGCATTCGAATGGTTCGCGGACATGTGTGTTGATACGATCGTCCCATTGACTGCAAGGATGCTGATGCTCATGAACATAGCAATTGGGATGACGTCTCACTGGCACAAGGTCCAGACATCCCGATCACCCTACCCACACCAGACCTATCGTCTGAAGTGCCTACGGACATACCTAGCACCATCATTGCTCCTGATTCGTCTCTGAGCTCATTGGGAACGGAGATGGAAATTGAGCGTTCTCTTCTATGGACGCCGGCGCGCATCGGCAGACCGGTAGGGCACGTCTCTCCGGGTGCCACCACGATCGCCTCGGGTTACTCTGCTATTCTATCGCATACAGACACAACGCCATGGACGTCAGGCCGGCCACGTAACCCATCCCCTCCGTCACTCCTCGGCACTCTCAGTGGAGGAGACACGCTAAACATAAGAGGACTTGCAAGCCAATATCTGACGTCTGTGGTCGATACCTCATAGGCCTCGTCAGCAATGCAAGTGGCACAAATGCATACAAGCTTTCGGCTGTATTCTGGCAGGTATGGAGTCTGGACGAGATTGCTGTATGTGTTACAATTTCGTCTCTTCCTCTCCTCCCTGACCTTTGCTCTGTGACACGACGATACCGTCAGAGAACTGTACGTTCAAGTCGGCTTGCTTAGGACTGGCAACAGCTTGAGCACTCAGGTCTGCGGTGGACCTTACACTCACTAGCACCACTTACTAGTCCTACGTCGACGAGCGATTGAACCTGTGCTTTGCATGTGCAATTGGAATGGAAACCGAAATATTAGTGGGACAAGTACCTTCGGTATGGATGTCCATGCATCGGTCATCAATCACCCAAAAGGTGAAGCATGTAGGCTGCCTAGTCATATACTGCACAAATCGTATAGTGACACACCACTAAGTTAGAAGCCGTCATACTGGTTACTGTACCGAAGATGTGGAAGAGGGGTATGCACAGCGAGAGGCATCTTGGTTGTGACTTAAGGATATTCTGTAAACTGCGCTAGTCATGTCCGGTCTGGGTCCATGGCCCGCACTCTGGAGTATAAATTGATTCAAAAAAAAGGGATATGCACAGCTTGATGCATAGCACAGTTATAGCAGCTGCACTCTACCATCCTGACAGCCGGCGTTGGTGCCAGATTGTCGTGGCGACGAGATCATCGATTATCTGCTGACCTCATAAAGTGCGTCCTCGTGCTTGGGCTTGAATGCAATGCAGGGTCGATCCATGGCGTCGGCGGATGGCCCAGCGACGGGCTCACTTGATCGGACAGCATTCCGTGCATAGCGTCGTAACCAATCTGGTGCGAGGGGTGTCGTGAGCGCCGACGCAGAGTCGGAGGGAGCCCAGATGCTATAAGCGGACCCAAGTTCATAAGCGAGGACAGAGAGCACCAGGTAGTAGCGCATGGTTACAGGGGGGTTCCCAAAGATAGTATCTGTGATGCAACAAGATTGTACGAACGCTGGAGACACCAAGACAAGGGACAGCATGGTCGTGGTAGCTGACCTGGTCAGTACTTTACTATCCTGACGGTCGGCATTGGTGACCGTTGTGGCGATATGGATCATCGGCTCACGGGCAGGCTGTCTTCATAGAGCACGTCAACCAAGGCATTCTTCTGTCATGACTAGGGCTTAAGTAGACTTCTGACGTCGGGACAGCATCCCATGCAGGCTGCTTCGCTGGCACGTGCATGTCGTGACCGATTTGATCTAGTGTGACCGGCGGGTGTTTTGAGCATAGATGCAGACTCAGAAGCCAGCCTGGATGCAAGCGGTCCTGGGGTCACCGAGGGCGGAGAGTACCAGGTAGTAGCGCATGCCAGTGGTTACACTGGCAAGTGTCTATGGTATAATATTGTATGAACCCGTGAGCCTGAGAAGGCGTAGAAACTGGTGGAGGGAACTATCAAAGAAGTTTACTATGTCAAAACCTAAAGGGTGTCGGCCGCCGACGCCACTCGTTGTCAGAGCGGGGATAGGAGCACGTCCCCAGTGTTTGTTGTCGTCGAAGACGCCACCCGGACTGGCAGTAGGGTACGTACCTGTTGGGTATATATATACTGTCACATTCTGACTCAGCGCTCAGCCTTTGAGGCCTTTTGAGGCATTTCGCTTGGTCTTGGTCTTCTGACCCACCTCAGGCTCGCGCTACACCCTCTGAACTCAAACGGACACCTTGGTGGCCATGTAAAAGGCAGGTAAGGACAAGAATCATAGAACTGATTGTCACGTCATCTTCTCGGCAGAATTTACGCCATTTAGAATGTTCCATCCAATGTTCTATCCGACGTCTATAAAGCCTACTACTCTCTCGCCCATCCATCCGAGGATCATGAAAAACACCAATAGAGGCTCCTTCCAGGCTCAGCGGACCTTAAGAACCCTCCCTTGAAGCTTTCCCCAGCACGTCATCTCCATGCACATGATTTACCCCACACGCCTTTTACCTGCAGGTTTCCAACTGGCAGTTTTGCTGGCCATTGTGCCTGTACGCATATACTACCATTCAATCACCCGCATACATACGAATCAATTTTCTGACAGTCCATATCTGCTGCCTACATCTACCCCAAATTTCTTGGGTGCCTCAAGTGAGTTCGTCCGTCTGTGTTTCTGTGACAGAGCCCACTATCTGGTGCTTAATTGCATTAGGGACGACTTTCTCGGATCGGCAACATTCAAGGACCCGGCACATCTGACGACCAGCAGCTGCACCGTTTTTTGCTTCTATAAAGATTATCCTTACGCCGGGGTCGAATATGGCGAAGATTGTTGTAAGTGCTCGTCTTGACGTTGCTTCTTTTAGTTTCGTGGCCCTCCGTTGTTTTAATCACATGTTTTGGACGTCAGATTGTTTAAAGGACTATCCCAGAGATGCGTACGTGTCATCCGACAAATGCAATGTCAAATGCACCGGCGATTCTAGTGAGAATTGTGGCGGGAGTGGTTATGTTGGCATTTATTGGGATCTCATAATAAGGGAAGAGAATCGCTCACCCGACGAGGAACGGATGGTCACAGAGTAATACCTCGTAGTGAGGTGTTACATAGGGTTCTGTAAACTGCAGGCTGGCGCTTGCTCAGGAAACAGCATTGATGTCTGCGGTGGGACCTCTCACACTCACCGGCTACTATAACTACGTCGACTAGCGATTGAACCTGTGCTTTGCATGTGCAATTGGAATGAAAACGGAAAGATTGTGCGTATGCTAGTATTGCAAGTACCTCTGGCATGGATGTCGATCATCGATCGATCATCCAAGAAGTGAAGTATGTAACATAGTGCCAAGTTAGAAATCGTCATACAGGCTATCGAGGATCTGGTATGTACGGCGTGGTCATGCCAGCTGTTGCAGGGACATGCTAGTGGATCGTCGACTGGCCTCATAGAGGGCGTCCTCCTGCTAGGGCTTAAGTGCAATGCGAGGCCGATCATGGTGCCAGCGTGTGGCCAGCGCATGTCGTGATTAGTCTGACACGGGGGGTGTCGTGGGTGCAGACGCGGACTTGGGGGCCAGCACAGATGCCACGAGTGGACATACTAAGGTCACCGAAGATGGAGAACACCACATTAAATTAAACCGGTGGTCGCACACGGTTATTATAGGAGGCTCTTCAAAATGGTATCTATGGCTGTATGAACGCCAGAGAACCGGAGAACATCAAATAAAGCCCATGTAGAAACTCGAAGGGCATCATTGCTGGAGTGGAGATAGGAGCACGACCGCGGGTCTTCTAGAGGAGCCGCCAAGTGGACACGAGGGTTGTTGCGCGCGCTTACCCCGGACTGCCGTTCTGATTGATGAGGGGCATCATGCGTCCCCTTGGTCTTCTGGCCCATCTCAGGCTACAATCTCTTCTTTGAACTCAATGTTGGACGGGTCAATCGCCGGTAGCGCGGTCCGTGGTAGGAGTACTGTAGTTTCGTTTTTGGACTGTCACCTTCCTGATGTGCGCCCCGAGGGGCTTTATTAACTGTACAGTTCCACTTTTACTTTTAAGGCCGTAGTCTAGCGTATATGCACCTCAGTCTTTTCTCTTGTGACTGAGGTGGGCTGCTTTTTATTCCGACTTATTACTGTAACACTAACGGGCTTGTAGTACACGCGTTGCCGTGTTTATCAGGTAGATTACCATCCCGAATCAAGTCTTTTCTCTTGTGACTGAGTACACGCGTTGCCGTGTTTATCAGCTTCTCAGACGCCGTCTAACGCCGCAAGATCGATATGTCACAACAGGTTATGGGCCCTGCGCCCAAAGAAGATTTCCCGCACCCTTCTTATGTCCCCAAGTTGCTGCCAAATGGCGCAAATTGGGTATCGTACAAGTCCCGCGTCATCTGTTGAGACGTCACCAATTGAAGTGTGATGTCTCGTGGGATATGATTGAGTCATTCCCTTCCTTATACGGTATCTGACCCTTATGGTTAGATTATGGACTTCCGGACTCGTACGGACCGGTTATTGTTTATCTTTATTTTGTAGTTCCTTATTAGGTTCTCCTTGTTCTTATAGTTAAGATACCGATCACATCCGCATTAGGCGGTTTTATTGTTCTCTGCCCTCCAATGGCATTTCTCCCTCTGGCGCACAGACCAGGTGCATTTTGTTTGAGTCACCAGTGCGCACAGACCATTATTAGCTAAGCGTCCTGTATATAAGGTCTGCTGTTTTCGCCCTCACACTTCAGAGTTTCTTCAACCTCTGAAGTGTAAGTTCCCTTTACTACTAAGCCTCTCTACCTTACGCTGACACTGTAGTAGATACTTTTGTCCCTTAGGTGTGTAGCGCTGCTATAGAGTTTCTTCAACCTCTGAAGTATACTTTTGTCCCTTAGTCGCTCTTGCTTTGTCTCGCTGTTAGTGCTGCCAGCTCAACATCATCGTCTCCCTTGGATCCAAAGGTCTCCTCAGGCACCTAGAGGGAAGAGCACCGAAGCCGAAGCCACCCGCGCCACTTCCATCGTCTCACAACACGACCGAAGCGAAAACCCACAAGAAAGCCGTTGAAGAATATGACGTCCAACTAGATGAGTGGGAAGCACGCGAATATTCAGCCCAGCAGCAGATCTTCAGCACGATCTCCGACTCTATCCTCATTTGGATCCAAAGCCTCAAAATGGCAGAGGCGATGTGGACAGCGTTGAAAAGGGACTTCGAGGGTCACACACAAGCCATTCAGAATGACCTGAGGAACAAACTCGCGTTAGCCAAATGCGGTGAGAATGATAATGTGCGCGAGCATGTTGACCGCATGAGCTACATGCTTGAGGAGCTCTTGAGCATGGGTGTCACCATCCCTGACTCGGAATATGCGTCAATCCTCATGAGGTCAATGCCGAAGTCGTATGGCCACTACTTCGCTGCAATCTCGGGAGCGGTACAGGCAAGCGGCAACATACTCACAGCCAGCGCTGTGATGGGTCACACGACCAGCGAGTACGACCGTCGGCAAATCGAGTATGCGCCAAGACATGAGCGCAGAGAGGGAACGTCGACCGGGAATAGTGCCCTGTACACCTTTGCGACGGACTCTGGCAGGTCCGGACGGCGAGGCAAGCGCGGAGGCAAAAGAGAAGAGAAGCGCAGTTGCTTCAACTGCGGAAAGGAGGGCCACCTGAAGTGCGATTGTAGAGAACCAAAGAAACGCGACGGCGACAAGGCCAAGGAATCTGGAAGTGGGAGCGCCAGTCAAGGCGCGAGTACCAGCTCGGGCAAGTCGCAGCAGAATTCGGCCAGTATCGCTGAGGTGAAGGACACCTCCCCAACCCCGAAGGACGCATACACAGCAGTCGCGTTCAGTGGCTACACCGAGGAGATCTGGTGCGCTGTCTTCGACAGTGGATGTACCGCGCATATATCCCCCTACCGCGAGCTATTCACCCATTACACACCAATCGACCCCATCCCGATCACAGCAGCTAACAAGACAAACTTCCAAGCCATTGGGCACGGAAATGTGGAGATATCATTACCAAACGGGGGGGTACAACTCGTCTGATCCTACAGAATGTACTCCACTGCCCCGGAATTGCCTTCACGCTCGTATCGATGTCCGTCATGGACCGCGCCGGCTACACCTTCATTACCAAGTCCGGCCACATGTCCATTAACGCGCCAAAAGGAGAGAAAATAGCAGACATACCCCTCGACAACGGCCTGTACCGCCTTCCAATGCCAGGCCACGTTGCCGCCGCATCATCAGGGGGAGAGCTTGTGGTGCACATTGACAAGTTGCATCGACAGCTCGGACATGTCGGCATTGAGGCGTGCCGGAACGCTGTGCGAAGTGGGATGGTTGAAGGGGTCCAGCTAGTTAATGCAACGGCACCCGCAGCGCTGTGCGAGCCATGCGAGTGGGCGAAAGCCTCCGAGAAGCCGTTTCCGAAGGAGAGCGTGACGCCACACGCTACGGAGTACGGCGGTCGGGTCCATTCAGACGTCTGGGGGCCAGCACCAGTCCAAAGCATCGGAAAAAGAGAGTACATGCTTACCCTGACAGACGAACATTCCCGCGAGATCTCCCTCCACTTCCTAGCCAAAAAGAGCGACGCGTTCAAGGCCTACAAGCAGTTTGAAGCTTGGGCGGCAGAACACCGAAACGCGCGGATAAAGTGCTTGAGGATGGATCGGGGTGGCGAGTATCTGTCAAACGCGTTCAAGACGCACCTGTCAGAACGGGGAACAAGGCACGAACTCACCGTGCATGACTCACCCTCACAGAATGGCATCGCTGAATGCCTCAACCGCACCCTCCTATCGCGTGCTCAAGCCTGTATGCTCGCAACGAACCTCCCCAAATTCCTCTGGGCCGAAGCACTTCAGTACACCGCATGGACGAAGAACCGCACCCCCACCCGCACACTCACCAATAAGACACCCCACGAAATGGCGACGGGCTCGAAGCCAGACTTGAGGGATGCCCATGCCTGGGGCACCCAAGTCTTTGTGATGATGGAGGGGAGAGGCAAGCTCGACACGCAAGTGGACGCTGCCTTCTTCGTCGGCTATGACGGCCAGTTGAAAGGCTTCCGGATCTACTTTCCCGGAAAGAAATCGGTCAGCATCGAGCAAAATGTGAAATGGGACGAATGCGGGACTGCGCTGCTTGAGGGGGAGAGTATACCCACGTCAGGCAACCAGCCAGACCCGCTCCCTGACTCACTGTCTCCCCGCGACCCCATCTTACCGACAGGCCTCCAGACCCGTCGATGTAATGTTACCACAGGAATGTTATGTGCGACGGGCACGTCACTAAGTCGTTCAAGCCGAGGTAACGGGATGCGAGTTAGTCAGTTAAGACCAAGTTCAATGATGAATAAGCACCACACGGTCTCCTCAGACACGCGGGTGGTAGTCGGGAGTTCTGGGGTTCAAGCGTAAAGGCGAACCAAAGTCGTGCTCAAGCGAAACAGCGAGCGTATAGGTCGTTCGTGGATTGACAACGATGTGGTATTTACACAAGAAGTCAAGTCTACCGTACAAGCTAGGTAGCGTGCGACTTATATACTAGTACAGGATGTTTGTGCACAACAAACATATGGCGCGATACATGGATTCTGAGTGAAAGCAGAACAAAGGAATTGCTATAGTAGGAGTCGTGATGATTGCGCAGGGTCATGTGCGAGTCAGCTGAACCCGGAGCGCCATGAACTTTGATATACAAGGGAGGGGACGTAAAGACGTATCGTGCGGTGAAGAGATTAGCCGAAACAGTTGGGCGCGTGGGGAGCTAGGGGCGTATCAAGGTGGGGTGTGGGAATAAGAAGTAAGGAACGGAAGCGTCCAAGGGAACAAGAAGGAAAATCGTAACATTACCCCCCTGTTAGACCTGAAGTCGCCACGACTTCAGTCACTGCCAACGTAGTCGTATACATCGGCGCTGGGGTCATTAGTTTCATCGTCTCGATCGTCCACTGGGCAAACATGACGGCGGAGGAACAAATACCTCCCACGTTCTCCACACCTCCTACATGCTTCGTACTGCGGGCACTCGATCTCATTGTGCCGAGCATCGAACCTCAAGCACTTCCCGCACCAACGGGGGCGCTCAGAGGGTTCCTCGAACGCCGGGGTGATGGGTGCGAGGCGGTGGATGAGGCAGTTCTCAGAGGCGTGAGCTCGGCTGGCGCACCACACGCAAACGCCGGTCAGCGGCTTGTTGGGGCATCCGCTCATCTTGTGCCCACGCTTCTTGCACAAGTAACACTTGCGCCTTTTCTGCGTCCGGCTAGGCCCGTCTACTAAGCGCGGCATCTCGACAGGGCCTCCAGGTCGTGGCACAAGTGGAAGCTCAGGAAAGTAGTGGCGAGGGCGTACAGGGCGCGTGGTAAGCTCCACAAATTTATCAGTGATGAGGGGGATGGCGCCTGCGTACTGCATGCGCTTCGTGATGCCCTGTAAGTTAGCATCTAAGTGGAACTGGTCCCTCGTTGTAACGTCTACCACGGACGTTTGCCTGACTTAGGTGCTGTTGTAACGTGGGTTCCCTCGAGGATAGAATCTGCGTGTATCCGCTAGTGGGAAGACTGCGGGATGAGGTTGGTACGTGCCGGTGGAATCTCTATACGTATAGAGGGTTTCTTCTACGGGGACCCCTGCTTGTTACGTTTCGTCTCGGACTGTCCGGATCGGTTGTGGACTCTGACGTGTTCGTGATGACTCGGCACGTTAGCAGTAATACGTCATGGACTTCGGATCTCGTCGCCTCGTGTTTGGATGACTGATGTTCGCCATTGTTGTACGTTAAGAGGATTACTATGCTGACTGATGACTCCTATTGTTGTACGTGTTTCGGATTACGATGACAACTGCGCATTCTATTATTAGAATACGCTACTTACGCTATTGGTTACTTACGAGTTCGAGCGGAGCTAGAACTGGCTCCCTTACTTGTATTTAAGTTCACAGTAGTACGGACCAGGATCTCCATCTTGGTCTTCTTCCAATACCACCATCTCTACTCGTCTTCTGTGCTAAGGGGTTCGCAAAGCCCTTAAGTGAACTAGTTCCGGCATATCCCTTCGAGACCAAGAGGGATCCCCGTGACCTTATCTCCATCTTCCGTTGTGAATGGTAGATCAGCCGACCGTGACTTATCCACCTGGGACCACGTGTCATCTCGTCTTCGAATACCTCAACTCCCGTACTGCTCGTCCGACCCATTGTTATTACATCGTCGACAACCTCGACTGGGAGTATATCCGCAAAGTCCCCAGTCCACCTCCAAACGTCCCCATCGAAGAGACGTTGTATACCTATAGGGATTCCACAGGCACGTATTGGCCACACCCCGCTGTATTTCCCGAGCACTCGGACAACCACAGATTCCACCCTCGAGGGAACCCACGTTACAACAGCGCCTAAGTCAGGCCAACGTCCGTGGTAGACGTTACATTAAGACCAAGATCCTTCAACGTGGCTTCCGCAGTAACAACCCGCGACCTTTGGATTCCATTCCGACCCTATCACATTGACAGAAGAGGGGAACGCAACGTCCCCAAGCAATATCTCAAAGAGGCCTTTTGGCAGACAGAACAAGGAGATCCAGGCTACGTAGTCCTCTACACCTACAAAGACGGAAAAACCGGACTCATCCCGGTAGAATTTAACTTTGAACACACCTGTTGGACAGAACTCAAGTGGGACGCCCTCCACTACAAACTACAAGTCGTCCGACCCGCAGGATCTAGCCTCAAACTCGACATACTACAAAGCGAAGTCACCACCAGAGACCAGTGGGGCCCCATAGACGGACAAGAAGAAGAACCAGTTCGCTCTCCTACTCCAAAGACACCCGCACCATCCCCTTCGTTGGGAAGCAACCCAGAGGAAATTCGAATCCTTGAAGCACAAGCCGAAGAAGAAGAAGCGCAGCTGGGATTATTAGCTGAGTCCATCCCCACAGACATGACCACCACTATCACCGAACAACCCACCACGTTCCAGGAACCCGCGCGCATTAGCCAAGGAGAAGACCCTCCTCCAGGAGGACACGGAGGGGGAGGAGGAGGAGGAGGCGATGGAGGAGGTGATCCAGGAGGACCCCTCTTCACCGGACCCAATGTATCAAGCGGGACCAAACCCGAGAAGTTCATGGGCAAGGAACCCCTCGTATTCACCGGAGACCGCACCAAAGTCCAACAATTCCTCACTCAATGGGAGCTATTCGTAGAAACCAACTACGATAACCCTGCGTTCACCCTTCCCTACCGCAAAGCACTAATCTTCCTGACCTATATCCAGGGGGAACACGTCAACGAATGGGTTCTCTCCACCACCAAGTGGATCAAAGCCTACAAAGCCAAACATGGCCCCTACGACAGATGGATCTGGGAAGCTATCGAACTTGGCTTCCGCAACACGTTCGCCGACACCCTCGAAAAGGAACGGGCGCAACAAGAACTCCAGAAAGGTTTCCGCATGGAGGGACAGGATATCGACTCATACATCGCCAAATTCGAGAAAGCGGTCAGAGAAGCGGGGTACCGCTTTGATGACTCGCTCGTTCTGGACAAGTTCACCAGCGGACTTCCGGTGGAATTGTACAAAAACGCCTACAACTTCCACAGCCCGAACACGTACGCACAGTGGAAGGTAGCCGCGCTAGAACAACAGCGCAAGTGGATGCATCTTCAGACGCGTTTGGGGGGACGTAAACCCCCAGGACCCGGTAAGCCAGGCAACACCTCCCTCAGAACGTTCAACGCTCCAAATCGTCCGCAGCAACCGCGCCAAGGGTGGCAGGCATTCAGAAATCACCCCGACGCCATGGACACCACACCAGGAAGGGTTAGAGCCAGACTCGCGGGATCTGAAGAAATCGACTACACCAGACCCCCGTACACTCAGCAAGGGGGACGACCAAATCAAGGAATCATCGACAAGAAGAACCTTCTTTGCTACAACTGTGGCAAAGCGGGCCACTTCCAACGCGACTGTCAACAGCCCCGCTGCCCGCGCAACAACGCAAACTGGCAGCCACGCCAAGGACGTGGGGCATTCATTGAAGAAATTCAAAGTGTAGCCGAGGAACCCCTAATCCAACTCGAAGATGACGGCAGCAGTAGCCGCGGCGCCCGCGCCACCACTGATACGCCACAAGAACGGGCGACCAGCTGGATAAACGGAGTTCGAAATCTCGACGATGAGGCCAGGGACCTGGTAGTCCGGGACCTGTTGGGGCGAGAGGATTTTCAAAGCGCCTAAACCCGACGGCCTGGGTGAGGGCATTACAGTGTAATTCTGTGTTCATAACGCGCTATCAATCTATGCATGTTCCAGTTTCATTGCGCGCAAATTACGCCATGGCCGACAAAAGAGCACTAGTGGACTCCGGAGCCACAAACAACTTCATACATCCGGACTTCGTCAAGCGAATGAGGCTAGGCTCCAGAGAGCTAGATCGTCATCGAAAGATCTGGAACATCGACGGCACACACAACAAAGGGGGCAAGATCACCCATTACGTGGATCTGGAAGTACAAACCAAAGAAATCGTCAAAGAAATGAGATTTCTAGTCACCGATGTAGGAGGGGAGGACATCATCCTAGGATACCCCTGGTTGGCAACCTTCCAACCCAACATCCAATGGGCCACCGCCACCCTAAACGAAGCTGAGTATCCAGTAGTTCTACGAACTACAAACCCCTCAAAACCCCGGATAGATCCGGTCATCGCTAGACTTGTACTCGAGAAACTGCTATTACCGAACAAGCAGAAGATCGAGGAACAGCTCAAAAAGGAATGCAACCTCGAGGACACTCGCCTTCGCGCAACAATGTCAACAGAAATGGCGATCGAAGCCAAGCAATATACGGAAGCAAAAACGGTACCGGAAGAATATCAAAGGCACGTCAAAATCTTCAGCGAGGAAGAATCGAACCGGTTCCCACTGTCGAAGCTGTGGGACCACGCAATCGACTTCAAACCGAACGCCCCGGACACCATCGACTGCAAGGTCTATCCCATGAGCCAAGCGGAAGACGTAGCACTTAAAGAATGGATTGACGAACAGCTGGCCAAAGGATACATCAGACCATCGAAATCTCCGTACGCATCATCATTCTTCTTCATCAAAAAGAAGGACGGAAAACTACGCCCCGTACAGGACTACCGGAATATCAACAACTGGACCATACGCAACCAATACCCTCTTCCACTCATCCCAGAACTCATCGCCGATCTAAGCGGAGCATTCATATTCACTAAATTGGATATCGCTGGGGATACAACAACGTAAGGATCAAAGAAGGGGACCAGGAAAAGGCGGCGTTCAAAACGAAATACGGACTCTTCGAACCAACGGTAATGTTCTTCGGACTGACTAACTCCCCGGCGACCTTCCAAACCATGATGAACGAGATCTGCAAAGATCTTATCGCGTATCATGAGACAAAAGGAACGACCATTAGGGTATACATGGACGACATAGGCATAGCAACTCGGTCAACGGAACAAGCACACATCGACGCGGTACACGACATACTAGACCTCTTAGAAGAAAACGACTTATTCCTCAAACCGGAAAAGTGCATCTTCCACGCCCCTAGCATCGATTACCTGGGGGTAATCATTGAAAAGGGGGTGACACGCATGGACCCCGTCAAAATTTCCGGCATCAAGGACTGGCCAACCCCCAAAAACGTCAAACAGGTGCGATCATTCCTAGGTTTCTGCAACTTCTACCGCGCTTTCATTCGAAATTTTGCCACACATGCACGACCCCTCAACAAACTCACACGCAAAGACACCGAATGGACATGGACCACCACGGAACAAGAAGCGTTCGACAAAATCAAGAAACTCGTCACGGAAGAACCGGTACTAGCACACGCTGAACTCAAAGACCAATTCGAACTAGAAGTAGACGCCTCAGGATTCACAGTAGGAGCAGTGCTACTCCAACGAAAAGAAGATGGCAAAAGACACCCTATAGCCTACTACTCCAACACCCTCAGCGCAGCAGAAAGAAACTACGACATCTACGACCTGGAATTGCTAGCAATCGTCAAAGCACTAAGGAATTGGCGACACTACCTAGCAGGATCTCCGCACAAGATCAAAGTGTTCTCAGACCACATGAACCTCCAATACTGGCGCTCCCCACAAAAGATAAGCCGCCGAGTAGCCCGGGAAGTACTAGAACTCTCTGAATATGACATCGAGATTCACCATATCAAAGGAACGGCAAATGGACGAGCCGACGCCCTATCTAGACGCCCAGACTACGACCAAGGGGAAGGAGATAATGACCAAGTCACGGTACTACCCGATGATATCTTCGTCAGGGCCGCAGCAATAGATACAACGGAAGATCCTCTCCGAATCAACGCCACTATATCAGTACAGGAGATGGAAAAAACGAATCCGGTGTACGCCCAGGACGATGACAAACTCCGCCCCTGGATAGACCCACATGGACTAAAGAAGATCGAAGGCACCTGGTACAAGGATGGACGACGGGTGGTCACGGGAGGACTCCTTGAGAAACGAGAACTCGTCAAGAACCATCACGACCCCCCAGTGTACGGACACCCGGGAATCAGTCGAACCATCAAACTTG
Organism: Lactarius vividus; assembly: GCA_021527035.1. Lineage (NCBI taxonomy): Eukaryota > Fungi > Basidiomycota > Agaricomycetes > Russulales > Russulaceae > Lactarius > Lactarius vividus. Next base: position 103,738 of record JAKELG010000052.1, read on the forward strand.
TGGAACGATATTACTGGTGGCCAGGTCTAAGAAACGAAGTTATGGACTACGTCAAAGGATGCGCCGACTGCCAAAGAATCAAGGTCAATACTAGGGCCATCAAAGCGCCTCTACGCCCAATATTCCCAAAACCCGAAGCTATGCCATTCGAAACTATTGCGCTTGATTTCATCACTAAACTTCCCGAAGCACAGGGCTGCGACACGATCCTCACAATAACGGACCACGACTGCACGAAGATGTCCTTGTTCATCCCATGCCAAGAAGAGATATCGGCAGAAGGAACGGCGGCCCTCTACGTCAAACATGTGTTCCCTAGATTCGGCCTGCCCGGGAAGATCATCAGCGATAGAGACCCCCGATTCGCATCAAAGTTCACACGAGAACTGTGCAAAACCCTCAGTATCGAACAAAACATCTCCACGGCTTACCACCCACGCACCGACGGACAATCGGAACGTACGAATCAATGGCTGGAGCAATACCTGCGGTTTTGGGTCAACGAACGACAAGACGATTGGATACATTACCTTCCCATGGCTGAGTTCACCCATAACAACTGGCCTAGCGAAACCACTAAAGAATCCCCCTTCCAGCTCCTCATGGGGTACAACCCCCGCGCTGATTGGACCGATAGACCGTCACCGATCCCTCAAGTGGCGCTCAGGGTCAAACAGTTCAAGGAGCTTCGACAACGCACGCAGTCACTGATGATCAAAGCGCAGCAGGGGTGGATCAAGGCCAAAGATACGCCCAAGTTCCAAATTGGAGACCAAGTGTGGCTAGAAGGACGCCACTTGCGCACGCACCAACCAATGGCAAAACTAGCGGCACGACGCCACGGCCCGTTTAAGATAGTTCAGGTGATGTCCGCAGTCAACTATCGTCTAGAACTTCCCACGCAGTGGCAGATCCACCCAGTGTTCCATGTGGATCTCCTAACGCCTTATCGCGAGACACCCACGCACGGACCTAATTATCAGCGCCCACCACCGGATCTAGTCGCCGGAGAAGAAGAATACGAAGTCGAGAAGATTCTAGACTCTCGGCGATTCGGCAGAAGTCGCAAACTGCAGTATTTGGTTAAATGGAAGGGATACCCCGACTCGGACAATCAGTGGGTCGATAAGGATGACGTATTCGCGGATGACGCAATTCGGGAGTTCAAAAATTCCAACCCCGCTCGCGAAGTACATATAAGCACGGGGAAATCCCAAGAGACGTCTCCATCCTCCTCTCCCACCTTCACTGCTAATGCGCTCCCAGTCCCCCATCAACTTCCGCTATGTCGTCAACGACGAACTATCCACACCTTACCGAGTACCATCCGCGCCATCGTCACCCCTGTCGTCTACCCTCGCCCTTCACCAACGAGGAGGTCGTCCTCCTTCCCCCGGGCCATCCCCAGTTCCTTCGCCGACCCCCACTGTTTATTCCGAGAGCAATCAGCCCAGCTATCTCGGAGACCACTACGTCCCAACCCGAACGCCCACTCCAGCGGGCGACGAACAACAAGGGTACGTGCCCAGCCGACCCACATCACCAGCGGGCCCCGACGACTCGGGAGACCCGTACGACCTGGCGGAGCGCCTCGAGGCGCATCAGTATCTACGTTACGCCACCCATCTCACCACGACACACTCGGAAACCCCCCCGTTATGCGGACCCACCGGGGAAGCTATCACACTACCGGCGGCACGTCCACCCCCGATTCGAGCAGATCAAGAAGAGGAACATGTGCAGGAGGCCGAGGATCGGCCGGAGACACCCCCACCCAGGGGATACCAATTCAACAGGGGAGTCCATTACATTCCCTTTCAGATTCGAGACGCTCAAGAACGTCTTTGGCTGGCCCGGTATACTCAGCTCATCCTTACCGCCGACCCCTTCGTCCTGGCCTTCAGGGCCAGATGCAATCAGCAGTACGGAAAGCCTGTCCACACTGTCCCCTACTACGACGAACAGTCCTCTGCCCCCACTTACACCGACGACGACCTCACGTTCCTGCTCTCCGACGCGGGATTAGTCGACTCGGTCGACCAGGCGCTCCTTCATATGAAGGACGCGACTCTCATGGCCGAAATCCACCGCTATCGCTGTATGACGCTAGGATGGCGGGCACAGCAACACCGAGTGGCGGCGGAGCAGATGAAGCTGGAGCACATAGAGATCGAGCGCAACAGGTGTGTCGCCAGACTTCAGCGAGCGCACGCAGTGGACCGCATCGAGAACGTTCGGGCCTCACTCCATCGGGGGCCCAAGGCGGCAGGATGCCGAGGAGATCGCCCGCATCAAGGCCCTCCGCGAAGTAGGCACCAACCCGCTCGCCATCATGCGTGGTCAAGCTGGGGCTTGACGCTGAAAAGGGGGTGATGTTACGTTTCGTCTCGGACTGTCCAGATCGGTTGTGGACTCTGACGTGTTCGTGATGACTCGGCACGTTGGCAGTAATACGTCATGGACTTCGGATCTCGTCGCCTCGTGTTTGGATGACTGAGGCTCGCCATTGTTGTACGTTAAGAGGATTACTATGCTGACTGATGACTCCTATTGTTGTACGTGTTTCGGATTACGATGACGACTGCGCATTCTATTATTAGAATACGCTACTTACGCTATTGGTTACTTACGGGTTCGAGCGGAGCTAGAACTGACTCCCTTACTTGTATTTAAGTTCACAGTAGTACGGACCAGGATCTCCATCTTGGTCTTCTTCCAATACCACCATCTCTACTCGTCCTCTGTGCTAAGGGATTCGTAGAAGCCCTTAAGTGAACTAGCTCCGGCATATCCCTTCGAGACCAAGAGGGATCCCCATGACCTTATCTCCATCTTCCATTGTGAATGGTAGATCAGCCGACCGTGACTTATCCACCTGGGACCACGTGTCATCTCGTCTTCGAATACCTCAACTCCCGTACTGCTCGCCCGACCCATTGTTATTACATTGTCGACAACCTCGACTGGGAGTATATCCGCAAAGTCCCCAGTCCACCTCCGAACGTCCCCATCGAAGAGACGTTGTATACCTATAGGGATTCCACAGGCACGTATTGGCCACACCCCGCCGTATTTCCCGAGCACTCGGACAACCACAGATTCCACCCTCGAGGGAACCCACGTTACAACAGTGCCTAAGTCAGGCCAACGTCCGTGGTAGACGTTACACCACCCACGCACCGACGGACAATCGGAACGCACGAATCAATGGCTGGAGCAATACCTGCGATTTTGGGTCAACGAACGACAGGACGATTGGATACACTACCTCCCCATGGCTGAGTTCACCCATAACAACTGGCCTAGCGAAACCACTAAAGAATCCCCCTTCCAGCTCCTCATGGGGTACAACCCCCGCGCTGATTGGACCGATAGGCCGTCACCGATCCCTCAAGTGGCGCTCAGGGTCAAACAGTTCAAGGAGCTTCGACAACGCGCGCAGTCACTGATGATCAAAGCGCAGCAGGGGTGGATCAAGGCCAAAGATACGCCCAAGTTCCAAATTGGAGACCAAGTGTGGCTAGAAGGACGCCACTTGCGCACGCACCAGCCAACGGCAAAACTAGCGGCACGACGCCACGGCCCGTTTAAGATAGTTCAGGTGATGTCCGCAGTCAACTATCGTCTAGAACTTCCCACGCAGTGGCAGATCCACCCAGTGTTCCATGTGGATCTCCTAACGCCTTATCGCGAGACACCCACGCACGGACCTAATTATCAGCGCCCACCACCGGATCTAGTCGCCGGAGAAGAAGAATACGAAGTCGAGAAGATTCTAGACTCTCGGTGATTCGGCAGAAGTCGCAAACTGCAGTATTTGGTTAAATGGAAGGGATACCCCGACTCGGACAATCAGTGGGTCGATAAGGATGACGTATTCGCGGATGACGCAATTCGGGAGTTCAAAAATTCCAACCCCGCTCGCGAAGCACATATAAGCACGGGGAAATCCCAAGAGACGTCTCCATCCCCCTCTCCCACCTTCACTGCTAATGCGCTCTCAGTCCCCCATCAACTTCCGCTATGTCGTCAACGACGAACTATCCACACCTTACCGAGTACCATCCGCGCCATCGTCACCCCTGTCGTCTACCCTCGCCCTTCACCAACGAGGAAGTCGTCCTCCTTCCCCCGGGCCATCCCCAGTTCCTTCGCCGACCCCCACTGTTTATTCCGAGAGCAATCAGCCCAGCTATCTCGGAGACCACTACGTCCCAACCCGAGCGCCCACTCCAGCGGGCGACGAACAACAAGGGTACGTGCCCAGCCGACCCACATCACCAGCGGGCCCCGACGACTCGGGAGACCCGTACGACCCGGCGGAGCGCCTCGAGGCGCATCAGTATCTACGTTACGCCACCCATCTCACCACGACACACTCGGAAACCCCCCCGCTATGCGGACCCACCAGGGAAGCTATCACACTACCGGCGGCACGTCCACCCCCGGTTCGAGCAGATCAAGAAGAGGAACATGTGCAGGAGGCCGAGGATCGGCCGGAGACACCCCCACCCAGGGGATACCAATTCAACAGGGGAGTCCATTACATTCCCTTTCAGATTCGAGACGCTCAAGAACGTCTTTGGCCGGCCCGGTATACTCAGCTCATCCTTACCGCCGACCCCTTCGTCCTGGCCTTCAGGGCTGGATGCAATCAGCAGTACGGAAAGCCTGTCCACGCTGTCCCCTACTACGACGAACAGTCCTCTGCCCCCACTTACACCGACGACGACCTCACGTTCCTGCTCTCCGACGCGGGATTAGTCGACTCGGTCGACCAGGCGCTCCTTCACATGAAGGACGCGACTCTCATGGCCGAAGTCCACCGCTATCGCTGTATGACGCTGGGATGGCGGGCACAGCAACACCGAGTGGCGGCGGAGCAGATGAAGCTGGAGCACATAGAGATCGAGCGCAACAGGTGTGTCGCCAGACTTCAGCGAGCGCACGCGGTAGACCGCATCGAGAACGTTCGGGCCTCACTCCATCGGGGGCCCAAGGCGGAGCAGGATGCCGAGGAGATCGCCCGCATCAAGGCCCTCCGCGAAGTAGGCACCAACCCGCTCGCCATCATGCGTGGTCAAGCTGGGGCTTGACGCTGAAAAGGGGGTGATGTTACGTTTCGTCTCGGACTGTCCGGATCGGTTGTGGACTCTGACGTGTTCGTGATGACTCGGCACGTTAGCAGTAATACGTCATGGACTTCGGATCTCGTCGCCTCGTGTTTGGATGACTGATGTTCGCCATTGTTGTACGTTAAGAGGATTACTATGCTGACTGATGACTCCTATTGTTGTACGTGTTTCGGATTACGATGACAACTGCGCATTCTATTATTAGAATACGCTACTTACGCTATTGGTTACTTACGAGTTCGAGCGGAGCTAGAACTGGCTCCCTTACTTGTATTTAAGTTCACAGTAGTACGGACCAGGATCTCCATCTTGGTCTTCTTCCAATACCACCATCTCTACTCGTCTTCTGTGCTAAGGGGTTCACAAAGCCCTTAAGTGAACTAGTTCCGGCATATCCCTTCGAGACCAAGAGGGATCCCCGTGACCTTATCTCCATCTTCCGTTGTGAATGGTAGATCAGCCGACCGTGACTTATCCACCTGGGACCACGTGTCATCTCGTCTTCGAATACCTCAACTCCCGTACTGCTCGTCCGACCCATTGTTATTACATCGTCGACAACCTTGACTGGGAGTATATCCGCAAAGTCCCCAGTCCACCTCCAAACGTCCCCATCGAAGAGACGTTGTATACCTATAGGGATTCCACAGGCACGTATTGGCCACACCCCGCTGTATTTCCCGAGCACTCGGACAACCACAGATTCCACCCTCGAGGGAACCCACGTTACAACAGCGCCTAAGTCAGGCCAACGTCCGTGGTAGACGTTACACTGCTGGTGGGCTTGGGACGGTGTGGACGTACTCCCACTGAAGGTTGTCAACAATGTAATAACAATGAGTCGGACGGGCGGTTCTGGCGTTGAGATATTCGAAGACGAGGTGGCACGTAGTTCCAGGCGGGTAAGGTACTATCGGCGAATCTACCATTCACGAAGGAATATGGAGATAGTGTCACGGGGATCCCCCTTGGTCTCTAAGGGATATGCCGGAGCTAGTTCACTTAAGGGCTGCTGCAGGCCCTTAGCACAGAAGACGAGTTAGAAGGTGGTATTCAAAGAAGACCAAGATGGGGATCCTGGTCCGTAATACTACGAGCTTAAATACATGTAAGGGAGTTAGTTCCAACTCCGCTCGAACTTGTAAGTGGCCAGTAGCGTAAGTAGCGTATCCTAATAATAAGATGCGCAGTCGTCGTCGTAATCCACAACACGTACAACAATAGAGTCATCAGTCAGCGGGCGTAATCGTCAGTACGTACAACAATAGAGGTCATCAGTCAGCCGAGACACGAGGCAACAAGATCCGAAGTCCATGACACATTACATCTGACATACCGAGTCATCGCGAATACGTCAGAGTCCACGACCGGGCCGAGCAGTCCGAGAACGAAATGTAACATCACCCCCTTTTCAGCGTCAAGCCCCAGCTTGACCACGCATAACGGCGAGGGGGTTGGTGCCGACGGAGCGCAACGCCCTGATGCGGGATATCTCCTCCGCGTCCTGTTCCGCCTTGGGTCCGCGATGAAGCGAGGCCCGAATGTTCTCGATGCGGTCCACTGCATGTGCCCGCTGGAGTCGGGCGACGCACCTGTTGCGATCTATCTCCAGCCTTTCCAGCTTCATCTGCTCCGCCGCCACGCGATGTTGCTGTGCCCGCCACCCAAGCGTCATGCAGCGATAGCGGTGCACCTCGGCGATGAGGGTCGCGTCCTTCTGATGGAGGAGCGCCTGGTCGACTGAGTCGACTAGTCCTGCATCGGAGAGCAGGAACGTGAGGTCGTCGTCGGTGTAAGCGGGGGCAGAGGACTGCTCGTCGTAGTAGGGGGTGGCGTGGACGGGCTTCCCGTACTGCTGGTTGCAATTGGCTCGGAAGGCCAATACGAAGGGGTCGGCGGTGAGGATGAGCTGAGTATACCGGGCCGGCCAAAGACGTTCCTGAGCGTCGCGAATCTGAAAGGGAATGTAGTGGACTCCCCTGTTGTACTCGTACCCCCTGGGAGGGGGTGTCTCCGCACGACTCTCGGTCTCCTGCACAGGTTCCTCCTCTGGATCGCGGCGAACCGCGGGTGGATGCGGCGTCGGTAATGTGATAGCTTCCCCGGTGGGTCCGCAAAGTGGGGGGGTTTCCGAGTGTGTCGTGGTGAGATGGGTGGCGTAACGTAAATATTGATGCGCCTCGAGGCGCTCCGCCGGGTCGTACGGGTCCCTGCCTTCGTCGGGTCCCGGGGGCGAGGCTGGTCGACTGGGGACGTGCCCCTGTTCGTCGCCCGCTGGAGTGGGCGCTCTGGTCGGAACGTAGTGGTCTCCGAGGTAGCTGGGCTGGTTGCTCTCGGAATAAACAGTGGGGGTCGGCGAAGGAACTGGGGATGGCCTGGGGGAAGGAGGACGACTTCCTCGTTGGTGAAGGGCGAGGGTAGACGACAGGGGTGACGATGGCGCGGATGGTACTCGGTAAGGTGTGGATAGCTCGTCGTTGACGACATAGCGGAAGTTGATGGGAGACTGGGAGCGCATTAGCAGTGAAGGTGGGAGAGGGAGATGGAGACGTCTCTTGGGATTTCCCTGCGTTTATATGCGTTTCTCTGGCGGGGTTAGAATTTTTGAACTCCCTTATCGCGTCGTCGGCGAATACGTCATCCTTATCGACCCATTGGTTGTCTGAATCGGGGTATCCCTTCCATTTGACCAGGTACTGAAGTTTGCGACTTCTGCCGAACCGCCGAGAGTCTAGAATCTTCTCGACCTTGTATTCTTCTTCGCCGTTAACCAAGTCTGGCGGTGGGCGCTGATAATTGGGCCCGTGCGTGAGTGTTTCGCGATAAGGCGTCAGGAGGTCCACGTGGAACACTGGGTGTATCTGCCACTGCGTGGGGAGCTCTAATCGATAATTGACTGCGGACATCACCTGAGCGACCTTAAAGGGGCTGTGGCGTCGCGCCGCGAGTTTTGCCGTTGGCTGGTGCGTACGTAGGTGGCGTCCTTCAAGCCACACTTGGTCTCCGATTTGGAATTTGGGCGTATCTTTGGCCTTGATCCACCCCTGCTGCGCTTTGATCATCAGTGACTGCGCGCGTTGGCGGAGTTCCTTGAACTGTTTGACCCTTAACGCCACTTGGGGTATCGGGGATGGCCTGTCGGTCCAATCAGCACGAGGATTGTATCCCATAAGGAGCTGGAACGGAGATTCTTTAGTGGTTTCGCTGGGCCAGTTGTTATGGGTGAACTCAGCCATGGGGAGGTAGTGTATCCAATCGTCCTGTCGTTCGTTGACCCAGAATCTCAGGTATTGCTCTAGCCATTGGTTCGTTCGTTCTGATTGTCCATCGGTGCCTGGGTGATAGGCCGTGGAGATGTTTTGTTCGATGCCGAGGATCTTGCATAGTTCTCGTGTGAATTTTGACGCGAATCGGGGGTCTCTGTCACTGATGATCTTCCCGGGCAGGCCGAATCTGGGGAACACGTGTTTAACATAGAGGGCTGCCGTTCCTTCTGCCGATATCTCTTCTTGGCATGGGATGAATAGGGACATTTTTGTACAGTCGTGGTCCGTTATCGTGAGGATCGTATCACAGCCCTGTGCTTCGGGAAGTTTAGTGATGAAATCAAGTGCGATAGTTTCAAATGGCATAGCTTCGGGTTTCGGAAATATGGGGCGTAGTGGTGCCTTGATGGCTTGGGTGTTAACTTTGATGCGTTGGCAATCGGCGCACCCCTTGACGTAGTCCATAACTTCGTTTCTAAGACCTGGCCACCAGTAATATCGTTCCACGAGCTTGATCGTTCGGCTGATCCCTGGGTGTCCGTATACCGGGGGGTCGTGGTGGTTCTTGATGAGTTCCCTTTTTTCCAAGAGTCCCCCAGTGACTACGTGACGTCCGTCTTTGTACCAGGTGCCTTCGATCTTCTTTAGTCCGTGTGGGTCTGTCCAGGGGCGGAGTTTATCTTCATCCTGAGCGTACACCGGGTTCACCTTCTCCATTTCCTGTACTGAGATGGTGGCGTTGATACGGAGGGGGTCTTCTGTGGTATCTATTGCTGCAGCCCTGACAAAGATTTCGTCTGGGAGTACTGTCACCTGGTCGTTATCGCCTTCCCCTTGATCGTAATCTGGGCGTCTAGATAGGGCGTCGGCTCTTCCATTTGCCGTTCCTTTGATGTGGTGAATTTCAATATCGTATTCAGAAAGTTCTAGTACTTCCCGGGCTACTCGGCGGCTTATCTTTTGTGGGGAGCGCCAGTATTGGAGGTTCATGTGATCTGAGAAGACTTTGATCTTGTGTGGCGATCCAGCCAGGTAGTGTCGCCAGTTTCTCAGTGCTTTAACGATTGCCAGCAGTTCTAGGTCGTAGATGTCATAATTCCTTTCCGCTGCGCTGAGAGTGTTGGAGTAGTAGGCTATGGTGTTGCGTTTCACCCCGAACCCCGCGCGACCAGTGCAGACTCGTGCAGCACCGCCGAGCAGTACCGCGCCGAATGGGCGGCAGCTGCCAGAAGCGAAGGCATCGACCCCGGAAACATCCTGCATTATGAACGTGACCCGGGCTGGCAAGCGCCCTGGGAATAGCCGAAGAAGATGTCAAGCGCCCGTCACGTGACCCTGGCACGTGACCTGGTCTAGACCCGCACCAGAAGGATCCAGATGAGCTCGTGCCTGGATCGTGATTGGATCTGCCTCATGGACTGTATGGTTCCTAGTTTCTGATGGATTGTCTGATTGTACCTGTGGCTTGATGCGCCCAGGAGTTGTATGTTTCAGCCACTGATTGATGGACTTCTGACCCCGTTTCACCTTTGCCTCATTGTTGACCCTGTGACTGTATGCCCCTGACTCGTGTAGTTTCACTTACGATTGGACGATACGTACTAGGTTTCGGACTCCAAGCTGAGCTTGAAAGCTCCTTGGATGTGTATAAGTAGTAGCCCCGTCTCGCTGATACTCCTCAGCTTGACTTCTTGTATTCTACCAGCCTACAAGTAGACCGAAGCAGGTACAGGCAGCCCCTGTATAGTTGTCCCCTCTCCGATCCTGTCTCCTTTACTTGAGCACGTTCTCCTCTTCTTCTTTGCCACTCGCGTTACGCATCTCCTTGCCGTTATCGCCTACGGTATTGTCCAAACCCTAGAAGAACTCAGTAAAACCCAAGATCTCGAGAATCCGACCGGAAGATAGACCAGTCAAAGTCTTGGTCGCCACCGTGATACCGCAAGAACCCCCAAGTTTCCCATTGAGTGTCGAACTCCGGAAGGTACGCCCGCTGGAGCGTAACATATGGGGTGTCTTTTGCCGTCCTTCTTGCGTTGGAGTAGTACCGCTCCTACTGCGAATCCCGAGGCGTCTACTTCTAGTTCGAATTGATCTTTCAGTTCCGCGTGTGCCAGTACTGGTTCTTCTGTGACGAGCTTCTTGATCTTGTCGAACGCTTCTTGTTCCGCGGTTGTCCACGTCCATTCGGTGTCTTTGCGTGTAAGTTTGTTGAGGGGTCGTGCGTGCGTGGCAAAATTTCGAATGAAAGCGCGGTAAAAGTTGCAGAAGCCTAGGAACGATCGCACCTGTTTGACGTTTTTGGGGGTTGGCCAATCTTTGATGCCCGAAATTTTGACGGGGTCCATACGTGTCACCCCCTTTTCAATGATTACCCCCAGGTAATCGATGCTTGGGGCGTGGAAGATGCATTTTTCTGGTTTGAGGAATAGGTCGTTTTCTTCCAGAAGATCCAGTATGTCATGTACCGCGTCGATGTGTGCCTGTTCCGTTGACCGAGTTGCTATTCCTATGTCGTCCATATACACCCTGATGATCGTTCCCTTTGTTTCGTGATACGCGATGAGGTCTTTGCAGATTTCGTTCATCATAGTTTGGAAGGTCGCCGGGGAGTTAGTTAGTCCGAAGAACATTACCGTTGGTTTGAAGAGTCCGTATTTTGTCTTGAACGCAGCCTTTTCCTGGTCCCCTTCTTTGATCCTTACGTTGTTGTATCCCCAGCGGATATCCAGTTTGGTGAATATGAAAGCTCCGCTTAGATCAGCGATGAGTTCTGGGATAAGTGGGAGAGGATATTGGTTGCGTATGGTCCAGTTGTTGATATTCCAGTAGTCCTGTACAGGGCGTAGTTTTCCGTCCTTCTTTTTGATGAAGAAGAATGATGATGCGTACGGGGATTTCGATGGTCTGATGTATCCTTTGGCCAGTTGTTCGTCAATCCATTCCTTAAGCGCTACATCTTCTGCTTGGCTCATGGGATAAACTTTGCAGTCGATGGTGTCCGGGGCGTTCGGTTTGAAGTCGATTGCGTGATCCCACGGTTTTGATAGTGGGAATCGGTTCGATTCTTCTTCGCTAAAGATTTTGACGTGCCTTTGATATTCTTCCGGTACCGTTTTTGCTTCCGTGTATTGCTTGGCCTCGATCGCCATTTCTGTGGACATTGTTGCGCGAAGGCGAGTGTTTTCGAGGTCGCACTCCTTTTTGAGCTGTTCCTCGATCTTTTGCTTGTTTGGTAGTAGCAGTTTCTCGAGTACGAGTCTGGCGATGACCGGGTCTATCCGGGGTTTTGAGGGGTTTGTGGTTCGCAGGACTACTGGGTACTCAGCTTCGTTTAGGGTAGCAGTGGCCCACTGGATGTCGGGTTGGAAGGTTGCCAGCCAGGGGTATCCTAGGATGATGTCCTCCCCTCCTACGTCGGTGACTAGGAATCTCATTTCTTTGATGATTCCCTTGGTTTGTAATGGGTGATCTTGCCCCCTTTGTTGTGTGTGCCGTCGATGTTCCAGATCTTTCAATGACGGTCTAACTCTCTGGAGCCTAGCCTCATTCGTTTGACGAAGTCCGGGTGTATGAAGTTGTTTGTGGCTCCGGAGTCCACTAGTGCTCTTTTGTCAGCCATGGCGTAACTTGCGCGCAATGAAACTGGAACATGCATAGATTGATAGCGCGTTATGAACACAGAATTACACCGTAATGCCCTCACCCAGGCCGTCGGGTTCAGGCGCTTTGAAAATCCTCTCGCCCCAACAGGTCCCGAACTACCAGGTCCCTGGCTTCATCGTCGAGATTTCGAACTCCGTTTATCCAGCTGGTCGCCCGTTCTTGTGGCGTATCAGTGGTGGCGCGGGCGCCGCGGCTACTGCCGTTATCGTCCTCGAATTGGATAAGGGGCTCTTCTGTGACGCTTTGAACTTCCTCGATGAAGGCTCCTCGTCCTTGACGAGGTTGCCAGTTCGCGTTGGTGCGCGGGCGACGCGGTTGGCGGCAGTCTCTTTGGAAATGGCCTGCTTTGCCACAGTTGTAGCAGAGGAGGTTCTTCTTGTCGATGACCCCTTGGTTAGGTCGTCCCCCTTGTTGGGTATAGGGGGGTTTGGCGTAATCGATCTCTTCCGATCCCGCTAGACGGGCGCGAATCCTCCCTGGCGTGGTGTCCATGGCGTCAGGATGATTCCTGAACGCCTGCCATCCCTGACGGGGTTGCTGAGGGCGGTTTGGAGCATTGAATGTCCTCAGAGAGGTATTGCCTGGCTTACCGGGTCCTGGGGGTTTACGTCCCCCTAAACGTGTCTGTAGGTGCATCCATTTGCGCTGTTGTTCCAACGCTGCTACCTTCCACTGGGCGTACGTGTTTGGGCTGTGGAAGTTGTAGGCGTTCTTGTAGAGTTCTACTGGTAGGCCGCTTGTAAACTTGTCCAGGACAAGGGAGTCGTCAAAGCGATATCCTGCTTCTCTGACCGCCTTCTCGAATTTGGCGACGTATGTGTCGATGTCTTGCCCTTCCATATGGAATCCTTTTTGCAATTCTTGTTGGGCGCGTTCTTTCTCGAGAGTGTCAGCGAACGTGTTGCGGAAGCCAAGTTCGATAGCTTCCCAGATCCACTTGTCGTAGGGGCCGTGCTTGGCCTTGTAGGCCTTGACCCATTTGGTGGTGGAGAGGACCCATTCGTTGACGTGTTCTCCCTGGATATAGGTCAGGAAGATTAGTGCTTTGCGGTAGGGGAGGGTGAACGCAGGGTTGTCGTAGTTCGTCTCCACGAATAATTCCCACTGGGTAAGGAATTGTTGGACTTTGGTGCGATCGCCTGTGAATACGAGCGGTTCTCTACCCATGAATTTCTCAGGCTTGGTTCCGCTTGACACGTTGGGTCTGGTGAAGAGGGGTCCTCCGGGATCGCCTCCTCCATCATCTCCTCCTCCTCCTCCTCCTCCTGGAGGGGGGTCTCCTCCACGGCTGATGCGCGTGGGTTCCTGGAACGTGGTGGGTTGCTCGGTGATAGTAGTGGTCATGTCTGTAGGGATGGACTCAGCTAATAATCCCAGCTGCGCTTCTTCTTCTTCGGCTTGTGCTTCGAGGATTCGGATTTCCTCCGGGTTGCTTCCCAGCGAAGGGGATGGTGCGGGTGTCTTTGGAGTGGGAGAGCGGACTGGTTCTTCTTCTTGTCCGTCGATGGGGCCCCACTGGTCTCTGGTAGTGACTTCGCTTTGTAGTATGTCAAGTTTGAGGCTCGATCCTGCGGGTCGGACGACTTGTAGTTTGTAGTGGAGGGCGTCCCACTTGAGTTCTGTCCAACAGGTGTGTTCAAAGTTAAATTCTACCGGGATGAGTCCGGTTTTTCCGTCCTTGTAGGTGTAGAGGACTACGTAGCCTGGGTCTCCTTGTTCTGTCTGCCAAAAGGCCTCCTTGAGGTATTGCTTGGGGACGTTGCGTTCCCCTCTTCTGTCAATGTGATAGGGTCGGAATGGAATCCAAAGGTCGCGGGTTGTTACTGTGGAAGCCACGTTGAAGGATCTTGGTCTTAATGTAACGTCTACCACGGACGTTTGCCTGACTTAGGCGCTGTTGTAACGTGGGTTCCCTCGAGGATAGAATCTGCGTGTATCCGCTAGTGGGAAGACTGCGGGATGAGGTTGGTACGTGCCAGTGGAATCTCTATACGTATAGAGGGTTTCTTCTACGGGGACCCCTGCTGGTGGGCTTGGGACGGTGTGGACGTACTCCCACTGAAGGTTGTCAACAATGTAATAACAATGAGTCGGACGGGCGGTTCTGGCGTTGAGATATTCGAAGACGAGGTGGCACGTAGTTCCAGGCGGGTAAGGTACTATCGGCGAATCTACCATTCACGAAGGAATATGGAGATAGTGTCACGGGGATCCCCCTTGGTCTCTAAGGGATATGCCGGAGCTAGTTCACTTAAGGGCTGCTGCAGGCCCTTAGCACAGAAGACGAGTTAGAAGGTGGTATTCAAAGAAGACCAAGATGGGGATCCTGGTCCGTAATACTACGAGCTTAAATACATGTAAGGGAGTTAGTTCCAACTCCGCTCGAACTTGTAAGTGGCCAGTAGCGTAAGTAGCGTATCCTAATAATAAGATGCGCAGTCGTCGTCGTAATCCACAACACGTACAACAATAGAGTCATCAGTCAGCGGGCGTAATCGTCAGTACGTACAACAATAGAGGTCATCAGTCAGCCGAGACACGAGGCAACAAGATCCGAAGTCCATGACACATTACATCTGACATACCGAGTCATCGCGAATACGTCAGAGTCCACGACCGGGCCGAGCAGTCCGAGAACGAAACGTAACACTCGTGGCCTCCTGTTCCAGGCGGCGCAAGTCCGCTCGTTGCGCGTCCAGAGCGATCTTATCTCCAAGGCACTGCTGCAGCCTCGCAACCTCCACCAAGAGGCGGGGGTTTTTGAGTTCGCTCAGTACCTCATTGATAGTAACGGCTTGGGGGTCTTGTGGGCTGAAGACAGCGAGCTGGTGCGGTGAGATGGCGGGGTGCATAGCGGTGGGGTGTGGTGTCGACAAATAGACCTCTTGGCAGTAACAAGATTTCCCTCTGCCTAGGGTGCCGATGATCTCGTGGTAGTCCCGGCGATAGTAAATGTACTTCGCCTGAACCTTCGTGACATCGTCCTCCAGAGGTATCATTAGTGGGAAGAAAAATGGAGTGTCGGGAGTGTTTCTGAAGAATGGCAAGCCAGGGTCGTCTGATTCCTCGTCATCCCCCTCGTCGACCGGTTCCTCGTCGTCATCTAACGATGCGAGCCGAGGGTCGGGCCGGAGTCGTCGTGGGGGTATGGCAGGTGTCAGCGAGTAGGGGTGCGGAAGATCGGAGGCTAGCTGCGACATGGGAATGACTGGTGTGAGGCCTGGGGGTGCTTCGAGGAGTGGGGCTACCACGGGCTCTAGTGGTGGTGGAGAGGAAGGTGGGGGTGTGGGACTGGTAGGTGAGACGTTAAGGGCAATGGCTAGAACTGGAGTGGGGGGTCTTGACGGGACGACCGAGTACGGGGTGCGGGACACAAATGGAGTTGGGATCCCTTCAGACTGAGAGGGGACTGTGAGTCGTTCAAGGATAAGAGCGGACAGAGGGCGGGGCCGGTCGGAGGCTGGGGCAGTGTTATGGGTGGTGGGAGTCGACATAGTGATTGTGCAAGTCGCCTCCCAACCCCTGGTCTTTTATAATCTTCGTCCTGCCCCATCAGCTGTTGGGTGTCGGCGATAGAAGTCGGCGATTACGTCCGGCGCGTGTTTGACGTGGTCAGCTGGCTCCCACGAGCTGTCACTCATGGGAAATCCTTTCCACTTGACTAGGAACTGGAGTTTGCGCCCACGTCCATGGAGTTGTGACCCCATGATCTGCTCCACTTCAAATTCTTCTTCTCCGTTCACGAGGTCAGGGGGAGGGCGTGGGAAGTTTTCCCCGTGTAGTTCCGTCTCCTTATATGGTGTGAGGAGGTTCGCATGGAACACCGGGTGTATCTTCCATGTGGCTGGCAGCTCCAACTCGTACGTCACCTCTGATAGGGCCTTCTTGATTCGGAATGGGCCATGACGTTTAGGGGCTAATTTCGCGGTGGGGTAGAACGTTCTCAAGTTCGTCCCTTCCAGCCAGACCTGGGCCCCTTTGGCGTAAGGGATGAAGCGGGTTCTTCCCTTCTTGGCCATGAGGTTTTACGCATGCTTAATGCAATCTTGCGCGTGTTGTCGTCTTACGACCATCTCCTCCAGGCGTTGGTCGACCGACGGTGCTTGTGTAGGTTTTGAGACCCATGTTGTTCGTGGTTCCCATCCCATGATGAGTGAAAATGGGGAGTGTTTTGTGGTCGCATTTGGCCAGGAGTTGTGCGCAAATTGTGCCACCGGAAGTGCTTCCGCCCAGTTGTCTTGCTGGACATTGCTCCAATGACGTAGGTACTGTTCCAGCCATTGGTTGGTACGTTCCGACTGGCCATCCATTTGGGGATGATATGCGGAGGAAATGTTCTGCCGTATTCCCAGCGTGCTACACAATCCTTTCATGAACGCGGATGTAAATCGTGGGTCTCTGTCTGTGATAAGCTTGCGAGGTATCCCGTAGTGTGGGTATACGTGCTGAAGGTATAGTCGTGCTACTCCTTCGGCAGTAATGGTTTCTTGGCACGGTATGAAGATAGCGGCCTTCAAACAATCGTGGTCTGTGATTGTGAGGATAGAGTCGAAGCCTTGGGATGGGGGTAGTTTTGTGATAAAATCCATGGCAACGACCTCAAAAGGCTCTGCTTCGGGGTTGGTGGATATAGGGAATAGGTGGGGCTTTTGTCGGTGGGGATTAACTTTGTTGGCCTGACATATGGCGCATCCTTTAATGTATTCCTCGACGTCTTCTCGTATAGTGGGCCACCAATAGTCGCGTCGTACTAGTTCGCGCGTATTGGCAATTCCAGGGTGGCCCATGCTTGGAGAGTCGTGAAAGAAGGTGATTACCCCCCGCTTAAGATCGTTGTCCCCGACAACAACCAATGCGTCATCTTTCCACCACAGCCCGTCGTGCTGTTTGAGGTTGTGATGTTCGGCCCATCGTGCTGCCTCTTCCTTGCCCGCGTTCTGGGCCACCCTGGACCAAATATCCATATCACATATTGACATTTGGGTGGCTTGGATAAATCTTTCAGCGGGTAGGACGGTGACGTCGGTGTTGTCCCCTTCGCCAGACTCGTAGTCCGACCGCCTGGACAGGGCGTCTGCGCGCGCGTTCTTCGTTCCTGCTACGTGTCTCAGGATAAAATCGTACTCTGACAACTCCAGGAACTCTCGCGCAATTCTCCGGTTGATCTTCCGGGGTTCCTTCCAGTATTGAAGGTTGGCGTGGTCGGTATGGATAATGATTTTGTGAGGGGATCCCACAAGATACGTCCTCCATGCTCGCAGTGCCTTGACCACAGCTAGTAGTTCCCGGTCGTAGATGTCATAGTTTCGTTCCGTTTCCGTGAAGGACTCGGAATGGAACGCTATAGGGTGGAACTTTTGGTCGGGTCCTAACTGATTTAGCACTGCCCCTATTGCGACTTTTGACGCGTCGACTTCTAGTTCAAAGGGTTTTGTAAGGTCCGGGAACAATAGCACGGGTTCTTCACATATGCGTTTTTTGATGTCTTCGAAGGCGTTCTGCTGTATATCGTTCCAGTGCCACTGGACCTCCTTTTTCGTGAGATCGTGGAGGGGCCGAGCGAGTTGGGAGAATCCTCGTATGAATCTTCGGTAAAAGTTGCAGAACCCTAAGAACGTGCAAACCTCCTTTAGGCTCTTCAGGGGCTGCCATTCCCAGATTCCTTGGACCTTGATGGGGTCCATTCACAGTTGTCCGTGGCCGATGATGAGGCCTAGATACTCCGTCTCGTAAACCTCAAACTCGCATTTTTCTGGTTTTACGTAGAGGTCATGTTCTTTGCATAGCCGCAGTACTTTGTGGAGGACTTCCCGATGATGGTTCTTGTCGTCAGCGGTAGCAATGAGGATGTCGTCCATATAGACAACAACTTCATTTGTCAGAATAAGGTCGCGGAATATCATGTCCATCATCGTTTGAAAGGTGGATGGGGAGTTGGTGAGACCGAAAAACATGACGCGCGGTTCAAACAATCCTTGGTTGGTTTTGAATGCCGCTTTCCATTCGTCCCCCTCTTGGATACGGACGTTATTGTACCCCCATCGAATGTCTAATTTCGAATACAATTGTGCGGTTCGGATGCGGTCGACGAGTTCCGGAATGAGTGGGAGGGGGTAGTGATTTTTTATGGTGAGTTCGTTAAGGCGTCGATAGTCTTGCACCAGGCATAACTTCCCATCTTTCTTTTTGATGAAGAAGAAGGGTGACGCGTAGGTGGACTTTGAAGGGCGGATATATCCCTTCTCCAGTTGCTCATTAAGGAAGGTTGTAAGCGCCTCTCCTTCATTCGCCGTTAGGGGGTACACCTTGCAATCGAGGGCGGTGGGTGCGTTGGGGAGCAATTCAATGGCGTGGTCCCATACCCGGGATGGGGGAAATCGGTGCGACGCCTCTTTGCTAAACACCTTTCGGTGCAGCCAGTATTCTGGAGGAACCATTTCCTCAAACATCTGAGCCTGTCGTTTTGCCGCTTCCCGCTGCGCGAGCTCCAATGCGGTCGTGGTTTTTCGCAGGAAGGCAATTCTTGGCTCCGGTTCTTCGTTCACAACCTGCTCCCATGCCTCCTCGTCGAGCCCATATGCCTCGATAGCCCTGATAGCGGCTTTCACTGGCATGGCGTTGCTCTGGAGATTTAGGCTGGAGACTACAACTGGTTGGAAATTTTCGTTTAGCGTGGCATTCCTCCACTCTATCTCAGGCTCGAAGGCCGAGAACCAGGGGTAGCCCAGGATCGCTTCGTCCTTTCCTAGATTGGTTACTAGGAAACGAAGCGTCTTCGTGCGCTCACCAGTCCGCACCGCTAAATCGGTGTACTGGGTTATCGCGCCGTCTCGGTTATAAGTTCCGTCGACATTCCATATGGTGATGGGAGTAGAGACGGGTTGGGTTCCGAGGTGCGTTCGTTTGAGCAGCTCCAAACAGATAAAATTGTCGGTTGCTCCAGAGTCCAACAGGACCTGTCATTTGGCCATCGCATTTGCAGATTTGAAAAGAACTGGGATTCGCATGGATCGAAATCTGCTATAGTACACGTGTAGCGCCCTTGCCCAGGCCGACGGGTTTAGGCATTCGGAAAATCCTTTCCTCCAAAAAGCTTCTCCACCAAGAGGTCCTGCACTTCTTTTGGTTGAGCAGCCAGCGCTGCGATCTGAGCATCAGCCGCTTCATCATTCGATAGTATGCGGTTTGCTGATATGGCGACTCAAGTAACGAGGGGGGGAGGCGATACTGCGGAGGTAGAGGGGACGGGAGGAGACGTTCCTCCGTCGCTTGTGGCTTGAGCAGCGCGAGTGCCTTTTTGTGGGCAATTACGCGACATATGACCTTTTTCTCCGCATCGAAAACATCTCCCCTCCGCAACCATCCTTTGCTTCTCAGCGTCTGTGAGGGTTGCACGGGCTCTAGTGCGGCTAATATCCATGGTGTTTGGGTCACGCGCCTTGTTAAGGGCTTGGACCCATTGGTCTCGGGTGTGACCACCTCGTTTTTCGTTTTGCCGATTATGTGTGAGGCGAGGCTTCAGCATGAGGTACTCAGCTTGTTGAAGCCTTGCTGCTGCTTTCCATTGCTCCCACGTGATGGGATGCTGAAAGCGTATGGCGTTAATTACAAGGTTGTCAGGGAGTCCTGCTTGGAATTTTTCAATGACATTGGCTTCGTCTGGATTATAACTGGCTTTTGTCGTGAGGTTTTGGAATTTGGCGATATACGTGTCGATGTCTTCGCCAATCATTTTTAGTTTATCAATGTCTTGGCGCGCTCTGGTTCGTTCGGTGGTGTCGGTGTAGGCGTTCGTGAACCGGTCTAAGACCGTGTCCCATAGGTTTTCTTGGTTGTGCAGTACTCCTCCCGCGATCTGGGCATCCAACCATGCCATCTGCTCGTCTACCCAATCGTCTACCAAATGCCCCCTCATATACGAAAGGAAGGTCATGGCTCGCGAATAGGGTACTGTGAGTTGGTCAACGGTGGGGTTCATCCCTCGATAAATTCGAAAGGATCGAAGGAAGTTTCAACTCTCCTCTCGATTTCCATCAAAGATGGGTGGTGGATTGCCCCCAAGTTTGCCCCCTCCCGGTGCTGGTACTGCCCCGGGGTGGGCCATGGGGATTGCACCTCCTCCTGGGGGACCACCGCCAGGGGCTCCTCCACCCGGGCCACCTCCGCCACCACCAGGGGCACCGCCGCCCGGTGGGCCTCCACCGCCACCATGTACGCCTCCACTAGGTCCAGCAGTTGGGCCACTGCTCGACCCCATCGTCAGCTGGGTGGTAGAGCTATGAGTCGTTCCGCCCGTCTGAGCAGCCGGTCCACCTCCTGCAGCATGTGTTCCTCCACTGCTCGGGCCGGAGGTTCCCACAGTAGTAAGGCTGGTGGCGACCTGAGTGTGGGTGGCCATCGTGGGCTGTATTGGGGTAAGGGTGGTTGATTCGTCTGGGTCGACGTTAATACCGGTGATATTGGTTGACCCAAGGGGTCCTGCGCCAAATTGGGGAGGGACAGGTTTGTATGTGTACCACCGTCCTTGCTTTGGGTCATAGTCGATATAAGCCCAAATTCAAAGGTCGTCGAAATAATGGACTTGGTGGTATCTTTGGATTGTCGCGTCGAAGATGAAGTATCCCTCTTGGTTGTTGATTTCTTCCCAAACGACTGCACCCTTTTCGTGGTTGGAGAGTTCGTCGGTTGAATACCGATCGATGTACTGCTTCTGAAATTTCGTGCGACTCCTACTAGTCGCCAGGGTTGCGAGACTTGACTTAATGTAACATTACCACAGGAACGTTATGTGCGATGGGCACGTCACTAAGTTGTTCAAGCCGAGGTAACGGGATGCGAGTTAGTCAGTTAAGACCAAGTTCAATGATGAATAAGCACCACACGGTCTCCTCAGACACGCGGGTGGTAGTCGGGAGTTCTGGGGTTCAAGCGTAAAGGCGAACCAAAGTCATGCTCAAGCGAAACAGCGAGCGTATAGGTCGTTCGTGGATTGACAACGATGTGGTATTTACACAAGAAGTCAAGTCTACCGTACAAGCTAGGTAGCGTGCGACTTATATACTAGTACAGGATGTTTGTGCACAACAAACATATGGCGCGATACATGGATTCTGAGTGAAAGCAGAACAAAGGAATTGCTATAGTAGGAGTCGTGATGATTGTGCGGGGTCATGTGCGAGTCAGCTGAACCCGGAGCGCCGTGAACTTTGATATACAAGGGAGGGGACGTAAAGACGTATCGTGCAGTGAAGAGATTAGCCGAAACGGTTGGGCGCATGGGGAGCTAGGGGCATATCAAGGTGGGGTGTGGGAATAAGAAGTAAGGAATGGAAGCGTCCAAGGGAACAAGAAGGAAAATCATAACAGTCGAGCAGCCAATGCGGCCATCGCGTTCGACTCAGCAGCCCCATGGGAGCTCGGCTGTGGCGTCCTTGACTGCAGTGGGGCCTTCTGGGCCCTAGCCGGGGAGCTAATCAGAGAACCGCGCCACATAGCAGACGCGAAAAACTTACCTCAATGGCCGCAATGGCAAGCGGCAATGGCAGAGGAGATGAAGCACATCCAAGAGCTCGGCACGTGGGAGCTGGTTGAAAGGCCGGCGGAGGTAAACGTCGTAGGCTGCAAATGGGTTTACAAGTTGAAGCGGGACGCGAATGGAGACATCACCCGGTACAAGGCGAGGCTAGTCGCGCAGGGGTTCACCCAAGTCCCCGGGGTGGACTACATCGACACCTTTGCACCGGTGGCAAAGTTCTCAACGCTGCGGGCCTTGCTCGCCTTCGCCGCCCGCTCCGACTGGGAAGTGCATCAGATGGATGTGAAGAACGCGTATCTGAATGGCAAACTCACTGAGACCATCTACATGCGACAACCACCCGGCTTCATTGACGCAAACCGCCCAACCCATGTCTGTCGACTTGCGTGCGGCCTCTATGGGCTGCGGCAGTCAGGACGCGTGTGGTACCAGATGCTGGTAAGCGCCTTCGAGAACCTCGGGTTCAAGGTATGTGCAGTCAACCACGCCGTCTTCATCTACCGGAGTGGCAAAGGGAGTGTGATCATCGGTGCATCCACCAACGATTTGCTGATGATCAGCGACTCGACGCTACTGCTAACGAAGATCAAGCGCGGGCTGGGAGAACATTTCAAGATGACTGACCTCGGGGAGGCCCATGTTGAGACGTCACCAATTGAAGTGTGATGTCTCGTGGGATATGATTGAGTCATTCCCTTCCTTATACGGTATCTGACCCTTATGGTTAGATTATGGACTTCCGGACTCGTACGGACCGGTTATTGTTTATCTTTATTTTGTAGTTCCTTATTAGGTTCTCCTTGTTCTTATTGTTAAGATACCGATCACATCCGCATTAGGCGGTCTTATTGTTCTCTGCCCTCCAATGGCATTTCTCCCTCTGGCGCACAGACCAGGTGCATTTTGTTTGAGTCACCAGTGCGCACAGACCATTATTAGCTAAGCGTCCTGTATATAAGGTCTGCTGTTTTCGCCCTCACACTTCAGAGTTTTCTTCACCTCTGAAGTGTAAGTTCCTTCTTTACTACTAAGCCTCTCTACCTTACGCTGACACTGTACTAGTTACTTTTGTGTCTTAGGTGTGTAGCGCTGCTATAGAGTTTTCTTCACCTCTGAAGTTTACTTTTGTGTCTTAGCCGCTCTTGCTATTATCTCGCTGTTAGTGCTGCCAGCTCAACAGGTTATGGGCCCTGGACGCTCATACTAACAGTCGTGTTCCAGATCTACCTCGTGTCACTTTGCTCACTCGCCATCTGCAACCTCTTTGCCTATCTCCCAAACAGTGAGCATCCTCTATCCTCTTCCTTCGACACATTCCTTTCTTGTCCACCGGCATTATTTAAATGTCGTGCCAATACTGGCTAGCCTTCTTATGAAGGTTCTCGCGAAAGGCGCTAGGGAGCTGTTAAGTCAGCAGACGCGACCTTAAGTTCCCCTGTGCGCTCTTCCTCACTACTTATATTCTGCCTCCCGGTTTTCGTCCGGATTTATTAGGCCAATAGGGGAAGACCCTTGCGGCTATAGGCCACCTTAATGGTTGGGAGATACTCGGTTAATACCTGGGTCTCTTTATGGGGTGTGAAGGCCTGGTTAATAGTCAAACCCAGAAGTCCTTCCCTCTGATACAACTAGGGGTCGCTACTATAAGTAAAAGTACTATACATCAGTGCTAAGACCCTTAATGGTCTGGTCTAGAGACTCCACAGACGGCAATTGGAAATGATGTTGGAGTTGATCCTCATCTTTCCTCTTGGAACTCGCTGTTGGCTCCTCTCTAGGGCACTGCCCCTCTCAGGGCTACCAGTGAACCTGAGTAGCCCCTGAGGACGGCCTAAAGGTTAGGACACGCTCTCCGGGAAACCCTTCGCCGGGAAGTACCCCAGACGTGACTCTGCTTGACCCTGACTAAAGCTATCACTAAGACTGCTTGCCCTTTTCGCAAGGTCCATGTGGTAACAGGCTAGTCCTGAGAAGGGGTCTAGTTTACATTACCTAGTACTTTTTTTTACAAGTTGGTACTCCAAAGTCGCACACCTGGGGCGTGACACCTTGAGTGTTACGGAGTATAGCGCTCTTATGGCTGGACCGCTACTTTTCCTATCAAGATCTGGACTGGTTCTGACTGCTCCTCGGAACCAGATTTTTTACCCCTCAAAACATCTCACATGGCTCAATTCACTCTTGTCTTCCCCCCTTCCGTCCAACTTGCCAAGTTGGATGGGACTAACTGGCAAACCTGGGCTCAGACATTTACGTCTCTCATGCTCATGAATGGCTGCTCAAGGCACCTGACCCACGACAACCCCGGTGCAATCCCCCAGCACCCTGCCTTGCCAGCAGGTGCTGCTGGTCCCACCGGACCCACGGACGCGGGATTGGCCATGTTGGCCATGTGGCAGAAACAAGAGGAGGTCATCATTGGCCTCCTATATCTATCTGTCACAACAGAGGTACTATCAGGGATAACATCCCAAGTCCTCTTCCCTTCGGTCCATGACAAGTTCGTGCAGTTGGAAGCCCTATATGGTGCTGTTGGCTCTATGGCCACTTTTAACTTATGGGTGGGCTTGGTCAATACCAAGCTTGAGGAAGGTCGCCCCTTCCTCCCTCAACTCCAAAAAATGCTGGATTTGAAGAACACCCTCCAGGAGAATGGAATGGCGGTCTCGGACATGCAAATGTCCTTCATTCTATTAGACGCCCTCCCTCCTTCGTACTCTACTATCGCCGGCACCATACTGGCCGCAGGCCCCCCTGCCAACCTACAACCTCAGGACCTGATCAATAGGTTCATCAATGAGGAATCACGACTCTCCGGTCCCTCCGCCACCCTTAACAAGGTGGCACCTATCAACCGGGCCTCTGGTTCGCGCCCCCCAAAGGCGCAACCATCGCCCAATCTCGGCAGTTCCGCTTCGGCGGATATTATCTGCCACTACTGTCACAAGCCCGGCCATAAAAAGCCGGACTGTTTTAAACTAAAAAGGGACCAGGAGAACGCCAAGAAGGGGAAGGCTGGGCAGCTGAGGAAAGCTGCCCAAAACCTCATTGTTGCCGCGCCGGAGGCCATTCCGGCAGATAGACTAAACTCTACAATACCTGTACCTAAGAGCCGACTGTTTACCATAGTCAATGGCTCTGGCAAAATAGAGGAGGTGCATGAAGCACCTCAGGTTTCCCTTTACATGATGCGTGATAAAACCGCGCACATAGAGTCAAGATGGATGATGGACAGTGGAGCTTCAACACATTTTACACCATACATTGAAGACTACGATACCTACACACCTCACGAAGGTATCAAAGTTCTGCTAGGAGATAGCTCTCTACTTGTAACGTCTACCACGGACGTCTGCCTGACTTAGGCACTGTTGTAACGTGGGTTCCCTCGGGGATGGAATCTGCGTGTATCCGCTAGTGGAAATACTGCGGGATGAGGTTGATACGTGCCGGTGGAATCTCTATACGTATAGAGGGTTTCTTCTACTGGTACTCCTGCTGGCGGGCTAGGGACGGTGTGGACGTACTCCCACTGAAGGTTGTCGACAATGTAGTAGCAGTGAGTCGGACGGGCTGTTCTAGCGTTGAGATATTCAAAGACAAGGTGGCACGTGGTTCCCGGCGGATAAGGTATTATCGGCGAATCTACCATTCACGAAGGAATATGGAGATAGTGTCACGGGGATCCCCTTGGTCTCAGAGGGATATGCCGGAGCTAATTCACTTAAGGGCAACTGCGGGCCCTTAGCACAGAAGACGAGTTAGAAGGTGGTATTCGAAGAAGACCAAGATGGAGATCCTGGTCCGTAATACTACGAGCTTAAATACATGTAAGGGAGTTAGTTCTAACTCCGCTCGAACTTGTAAGTAGCCAATAGCGTAAGTAGCGTATTCTAATAATAGGATGCGCAGTCGTCGTCGTAATCCGTAACACGTACAACAATAGAGTCATCAGTCAGCAGGCGTAATCATCAGTACGTACAACAATAGAGGTCGTCAGTCAGCCGAGACATGAGGCAGTAAGATCCGAAGTCCATGACACATTACATCTGACATACCGAGTCATCGCGAATACGTCAGAGTCCACAACCGGGTCGAGCAGTCCAAGAGCGAAACGTAACATCACCCCCTTTTCAGCGTCAAGCCCCAGCTTGACCACGCATAACGGCGAGGGGATTGGTGCCCACAGAGCGCAACGCCCTGATGCGAGATATTTCTTCTGCATCCTGCTCCGCCTTGGGTCCGCGGTGGAGCGAGGCCCGGATGTTCTCGATGCGGTCCACTGCATGTGCCCGCTGGAGTCGAGCGACACACCTGTTGCGTTCTATCTCCAACCTTTCCAGCTTCATCTGCTCCGCCGCCACGCGATGTTGCTGTGCCCGCCACCCAAGCGTCATGCAGCGATAACGGTGTACCTCGGCGATGAGAGTCGCATCCTTCTGATGAAGGAGCGCCTGGTCGACCGAGTCGACTAGTCCTGCGTCGGAGAGCAGGAACGTGAGGTCGTCGTCGGTGTAAGTGGGGGCAGAGGACTGCTCGTCGTAGTAGGGGGTGGCGTGGACGGGCTTCCCGTACTGTTGGTTGCAGTTGGCTCGGAAGGCCAGTACGAAGGGGTCAGCGGTGAGGATGAGCTGAGTATACCGGGCCGGCCAAAGACGTTCCTGAGCGTCGCGAATCTGAAAGGGAATATAGTGGACTCCCCTGTTGTACTCGTACCCCCTGGGAGGGGGTGTCTCCGCACGACTCTCGGCCTCCTGCATAGATTCCTCCTCTGGATCACGGCGAACCGCGGGTGGATACGACGTCGGTAGTGTGATAGCTTCCCCGGTGGGTCCGCAAAGCGGGGGGGTTTCCGAGTGTGTCGTGGTGAGATGGGTGGCGTAACGTAAATATTGATGCGCCTCGAGGCGCTCCGCTGGGTCGTACGGGTCCCCGCCCTCGTCGGGTCCCGGGGGTGAGGCTGGTCGACTGGGGGCATACCCCTGCTGTTCGTCGCCTGCTGGAGTGGGCGCTCGGGTTGGGACGTACTGAGAGGCCAATCGGCTGGGCTGGTTGGTCTCGGAATAAACAGTGGGGGTCGGCAAAGGAACTGGGGATGGCCCGGGGGAAGGAGGACGATCTCCTCGCTGGTAAAGGGCGAGGGTAGACGACAGGGGTGACGATGGCGTGGATTGTACTCGGTAAGGTGCCGAAAGTTCGGTGTTGACGACATATCGGAAGTTGACTGGGGACGAGGGACGCATGAGTGGGTAAATGAGTAGGAGGGAGAGATGGGGACGTCTCTTGGAGTTTCCCTGCGTTTATATGCGTTTCTCTGGCGGGGTTAGAATTTTTGAACTCCCTTATCGCGTCGTCGGCGAATACGTCATCCTTATCGACCCATTGGTTATCTGAGTCGGGGTATCCCTTCCATTTGACCAGGTACTGAAGTTTGCGACTTCTGCCGAACCGCCGAGAGTCTAGAATCTTCTCGACCTCGTATTCTTCTTCGCCGTTAACCAAATCTGGCGGTGGGCGCTGATAATTGGGTCCGTGCGTGAGTGTTTCGCGATAGGGCGTCAGGAGGTCTACGTGGAACACTGGGTGTATCTGCCACTGCGTGGGAAGTTCTAATCGATAGTTGACTGCGGACATCACCTGAGCGACCTTAAAGGGGCCGTGACGTCGCGCCGCGAGTTTTGCCGTTGGTTGGTGCGTACGTAGGTGGCGTCCTTCAAGCCACACTTGATCTCCGATTTGGAATTTGGGCGTATCTTTGGCCTTGATCCACCCCTGCTGCGCTTTGATCATCAGCGATTGCGCGCGCTGGCGGAGTTCCTTGAACTGTTTGACCCTTAACGCCACTTGGGGTATCGGGGATGGTCTATCGGTCCAATCAGCACGAGGATTGTACCCCATAAGGAGCTGGAACGGAGATTCTTTAGTGGTTTCGCTGGGCCAGTTATTATGCGTGAACTCAGCCATGGGAAGATAATGGATCCAGTCGTCTTGTCGTTCGTTGACCCAGAATCGCAGGTACTGTTCTAGCCATTGATTTGTGCGTTCTGACTGTCCGTCCGTCCTTGGGTGATAGGCTGTGGAGATGTTTTGTTCGATGCCGAGTATCTTGCAGAGTTCTCGTGTGAATTTGGAGGCAAATCGGGGATCTCGGTCACTGATGATTTTGCCCGGAAGTCCGAATCGGGGAAACACGTGCTTGACATACAACGCGGCTGTTCCTTCAGCCGAGATCTCTTCTTGACAGGGGATAAAGAGGGACATTTTCGTGCAATCATGGTCCGTTATTGTGAGGATCGTGTCGCAGCCCTGTGCTTCTGGAAGTTTAGTGATGAAATCAAGGGCGATGGTTTCGAATGGCATAGCTTCGGGTTTTGGGAAGATTGGGCGCAGTGGTGCTTTGATGGCCCTGGTGTTGACTTTGATGCGCTGGCAGTCGGCGCAGCCCTTGACATATTCCATAACTTCGTTCCTGAGGCCTGGCCACCAGTAGTATCTTTCCACGAGTTTGATCGTCCGGCTGATTCCCGGGTGTCCGTATACCGGAGGGTCGTGATGGTTCTTGATGAGTTCCCTCTTTTCTAGGAGTCCTCCCGTGACTACTCGGCGTCCATCTTTGTACCAGGTCCCTTCGATTTTCTTCAGTCCGTGTGGGTCTATCCAGGGGCGGAGTTTGTCTTCGTCTTGGGCATATATCGGGTTCGTCTTTTCCATTTCTTGTACTGAGATGGTGGCGTTGATACGGAGGGGGTCTTCCGTGGTGTCTATTGCTGCGGCCCTGACGAAGATCTCATCTGGTAGCACGGTCACCTGGTCGTTGTCGCCTTCTCCCTGATCGTAGTCTGGGCGTCTAGATAGGGCGTCGGCTCTTCCATTTGCCGTCCCTTTGATATGGTGAATCTCGATGTCATACTCAGAAAGTTCTAGTACTTCCCGGGCTACTCGGCGGCTTATCTTTTGCGGGGAGCGCCAGTATTGGAGATTCATGTGATCCGAAAACACTTTGATCTTATGCGGAGATCCTGCTAGGTAGTGTCGCCAGTTTCTTAGTGCTTTGACAATTGCTAGCAATTCCAGGTCGTAGATGTCGTAGTTTCTTTCTGCTGCGCTGAGGGTGTTGGAGTAGTAGGCTATAGGGTGTCTTTTGCCGTCTTCTTTTCGTTGGAGTAGCACTGCTCCTATTGCGAATCCTGAGGCGTCTACTTCCAGTTCAAATTGGTCTTTGAGTTCAGCGTGTGCTAGTACCGGTTCTTCCGTGACAAGTTTCTTGATTTTGTCGAACGCCTCTTGTTCCGCGGTGTTCCATGTCCATTCGGTGTCTTTGCGTGTGAGTTTGTTAAGGGGTCGTGCATGTGCGGCAAAATTTCGGATGAAAGCGCGGTAGAAGTTGCAGAAACCTAGGAATGATCGCACCTGTTTGACGTTCTTGGGGGTTGGCCAATCCTTAATGCCGGAAATTTTGACGGGGTCCATGCATGTCACCCCCTTTTCAATGATTACCCCCAGGTAATCGATGCTAGGGGCGTGGAAGATACACTTTTCCGGTTTGAGGAATAAGTCGTTCTCCTCTAAGAGGTCTAGTATGTCGTGTACCGCGTCGATGTGTGCCTGTTCCGTTGATCGAGTTGCTATACCTATGTCGTCCATGTATACCCTAATGATCGTCCCTTTTGTCTCATGGTATGCGATGAGATCTTTGCAGATTTCGTTCATCATGGTTTGGAAGGTCGCCGGGGAGTTGGTCAGTCCGAAGAACATTACCGTTGGTTCAAAGAGTCCATATTTCGTTTTGAACGCCGCCTTCTCCTGGTCCCCTTCTTTGATCCTTACGTTGTTGTATCCCCAGCGAATGTCCAGCTTGGTGAATATGAAAGCTCCGCTTAGATCGGCGATGAGTTCTGGGATGAGTGGGAGAGGGTATTGGTTGCGTATGGTCCAATTGTTGATGTTTCGGTAGTCCTGTACGGGGCGTAGTTTTCCGTCCTTCTTTTTGATGAAGAAAAATGATGATGCGTACGGGGATTTTGATGGTCTGATGTATCCCTTGGCCAGTTGTTCGTCGATCCATTCCTTAAGCGCCATATCTTCGGCTTGGCTCATGGGGTAAACCTTGCAGTCGATGGTGTCCGGGGCGTTCGGCTTGAAGTCAATTGCGTGATCCCACGGCTTTGACAGTGGGAATCGGTTTGATTCTTCTTCGCTGAAAATTTTGACGTGCCTTTGATATTCTTCCGGTACCGTTTTTGCTTCCGTGTATTGTTTGGCTTCTATCGCCATTTCCGTTGACATTGTTGCGCGAAGGCGAGTGTCCTCGAGGTCGCATTCCCTTTTGAGCTGTTCCTCGATCTTCTGCTTATTCGGTAGTAGCAGTTTCTCAAGTACGAGTCTGGCGATAACCGGATCTATCCGGGGTTTTGAGGGGTTTATGGTTCGCAAGACTACTGGGTACTCAGCTTCGTTTAGGGTAGCAGTGGCCCATTGGATGTCGGGTTGGAAGGTTGCCAGCCAGGGGTATCCTAGGATGATGTCCTCCCCTCCTACGTCTGTGACTAGGAATCTCATTTCTTTGATGATTCCTTTGGTTTGTACTTCTAGATCCACGTAGTGGGTGATCTTGCCCCCTTTGTTGTGCGTGCCGTCGATATTCCAGATCTTTCGATGACGTTCTAATTCTCTTGAGCCTAGCCTCATTCGTTTGACGAAGTCTGGATGTATGAAGTTGTTTGTGGCTCCGGAATCCACTAATGCTCTTTTGTCGGCCATGGCGTAACTTGCGCGCAGTGAAACTGGAACATGCATAGATTGATAGCGCGTTATGAACACAGAGTTACACCGTAATGCCCTCACCCAGGCCGTCGGGTTCAGGCGCTTTGAAAATCCTCTCGCCCCAATAAGTCCCGAACTACCAAGTCCCTGGCCTCATCATCGAGATTTCGAACTCCGTTTATCCAGCTGGTCGCCCGTTCTTGTGGCGTATCAGTGGTGGCGCGGGCACCGCGGCTACTGTTGCCGTCATCTTCAAGTTGGATTAGGGGTTCTTCGGCTACGCTTTGGATTTCTTCTATGAATGCCCCGCGTCCTTGGCGCGGTTGCCAGTTCGCGTTGCTGCGCGGGCGGCGGGGCTGTCAACAATCGCGTTGGAAGTGGCCTGCCTTGCCACAGTTGTAGCAAAGAAGGTTCTTCTTGTCGATGATCCCTTGATTCGGCCGTCCCCCTTGCTGAGTGTACGGGGGTCTGGTGTAGTCGATTTCTTCAGAACCCGCGAGTCTGGCTCTAATCCTTCCTGGTGTGGTGTCCATGGCGTCAGGGTGGTTCCTGAACGCCTGCCACCCTTGGCGCGGTTGCTGTGGTCGATTTGGAGCATTGAATGTTCTGAGGGAAGTGTTTCCTGGCTTACCGGGTCCCGGGGGTTTGCGTCCCCCCAAACGAGTCTGAAGGTGCATCCACTTGCGCTGTTGTTCTAGCGCGGCTACCTTCCACTGTGCATACGTGTTTGGGCTGTGGAAATTGTACGCATTCTTGTATAATTCCACCGGAAGTCTGCTGGTGAACTTGTCCAGAACGAGCGAGTCGTCGAAGCGGTACCCCGCCTCTCGGACCGCTTTCTCGAATTTGGCAATGTATGAGTCGATATCTTGTCCTTCCATGCGGAAGCCCTTTTGGAGTTCTTGCTGTGCTCGTTCTTTTTCGAGGGTGTCGGCGAATGTGTTGCGGAAGCCAAGTTCGATAGCTTCCCAAATCCATTTGTCGTAGGGGCCGTGTTTGGCCTTGTAGGCTTTGATCCACTTGGTGGTAGAGAGGACCCATTCGTTGACGTGTTCTCCCTGGATATAGGTCAGGAAGATTAGTGCCTTGCGGTAGGGAAGGGTGAACGCAGGATTGTCGTAGTTGGTTTCTACGAATAACTCCCATTGGGTGAGGAATTGTTGGACTTTGGTGCGATCTCCGGTGAATACGAGGGGTTCCTTGCCCATAAACTTCTCGGGTTTGGTCCCGCTTGATACATTGGGTCCGGTGAAGAGGGGTCCTCCTGGATCGCCTCCTCCATCACCCCCTCCTCCTCCTCCTCCGTGTCCTCCTGGAGGGGGGTCTTCTCCTCGGCTAATGCGTGTGGGTTCCTGGAACGTAGCAGGTTGTTCGGTGATGGTGGTGGTCATGTCTGTGGGGATGGACTCAGCTAATAATCCCAACTGCGCCTCTTCTTCTTCGGCTTGGGCTTCGAGGATTCGAATTTCCTCTGGGTTGCTTCCCAACGAGGGGGATGGTGCGGGTGTCTTTGGAGTGGGAGAGCGAACTGGTTCCTCTTCTTGTCCGTCAATGGGGCCCCACTGGTCTCTGGTGGTGACTTCGCTTTGTAATATGTCGAGTTTGAGGCTCGATCCTGCGGGTCGGACGACTTGTAGTTTGTAGTGGAGGGCGTCCCACTTGAGTTCTGTCCAGCAAGTGTGTTCGAAGTTGAATTCTACCGGGATGAGTCCGGTTTTTTCCGTCTTTGTAGGTATAGAGGACTACGTAGCCTGGGTCTCCTTGTTCTGTCTGCCAAAAGGCCTCCTTGAGGTATTGCTTGGGGACGTTGCGTTCCCCTCTTCTGTCAATGTGATAAGGTCAGAATGGGATCCAAAGGTCGCGGGTTGTTACTGCGGAAGCCACGTTGAAGGATCTTGGTCTTAATGTAACGTCTACCACGGACGTCTGCCTGACTTAGGCACTGTTGTAACGTGGGTTCCCTCGGGGATGGAATCTGCGTGTATCCGCTAGTGGAAATACTGCGGGATGAGGTTGATACGTGCCGGTGGAATCTCTATACGTATAGAGGGTTTCTTCTACTGGTACTCCTGCTGGCGGGCTAGGGACGGTGTGGACGTACTCCCACTGAAGGTTGTCGACAATGTAGTAGCAGTGAGTCGGACGGGCTGTTCTAGCGTTGAGATATTCAAAGACAAGGTGGCACGTGGTTCCCGGCAGATAAGGTATTATCGGCGAATCTACCATTCACGAAGGAATATGGAGATAGTGTCACGGGGATCCCCTTGGTCTCAGAGGGATATGCCGGAGCTAATTCACTTAAGGGCAACTGCGGGCCCTTAGCACAGAAGACGAGTTAGAAGGTGGTATTCGAAGAAGACCAAGATGGAGATCCTGGTCCGTAATACTACGAGCTTAAATACATGTAAGGGAGTTAGTTCTAACTCCGCTCGAACTTGTAAGTAGCCAATAGCGTAAGTAGCGTATTCTAATAATAGGATGCGCAGTCGTCGTCGTAATCCGTAACACGTACAACAATAGAGTCATCAGTCAGCAGGCGTAATCGTCAGTACGTACAACAATAGAGGTCGTCAGTCAGCCGAGACACGAGGCAGTAAGATCCGAAGTCCATGACACATTACATCTGACATACCGAGTCATCGCGAATACGTCAGAGTCCACAACCGGGTCGAGCAGTCCAAGAGCGAAACGTAACACTGCTGGAAGGAAGGTGGTGAAGTGCAAGTGGGTCTTTAAGAAGAAAGCAGATGGACACTTTCGTGCTAGGCTGGTGGCAAAAGGGTTCACCCAACTAGAGGGGGTGGACTTTGACGAAACCTTCAGTCCAGTCGCCCGATTTGAGTCCTTACGACTTCTATTGGCGTTAGCCACTCTGGAGGATTGGGAGATCCACCAGATGGACGTCAAATCGGCTTTCCTTCATGGAGAACTGGACGAGGAAATCTACATGGAGCAGCCCGTAGGTTTCGTCACAGCTGGCCAAGAACACTTGGTGTGCCGGCTTCAGAAAGCCCTTTATGGTCTGAAGCAGGCTTCCCGCGCGTGGAATCTACAGTTCCATGGAGTTCTTAGTGAACTCGGCTTTACGCGGACGTACTCTGATGCAGGAGTATACGTATATCATCTCCAAGAGGGGGGTGATGTACTTTTCGTCATCTTATATGTAGATGATATCACTATACTGGGCAACTCATTAGATAAGATCAATGATCTGAAGGCATCTCTATCAAGCCGATATGAGATGACCGATCTGGGAGAGATTGAGTCATATCTCGGTGTTAACATCACCAGAGATCGTGCTAATCGCACTATGACCATCAACCAGTCAGATTACATCTCTGATGTAGTTGAAAGGTTTGGAATGAGGGATTCCAACCCAGTATATACCCCTCTTCCCTCTGGCGCGGAGGCTCACTTGATCAAATACGAAGATCAAGCCTCTACTTCTGAGATTAAGAAGTATCAACAGATAATTGGGTCTCTGCTATATGCGCAGATTGGAAGCAGACCTGATATCTCCTTCGCTGTTGCGCGCCTCAGCCAATTCGCTTCCAATCCCTCTCAGCAGCATCTGCGCCTTGCCAAATACGTGTTAGCATACCTTAATACTACAAAGGACTACGCGTTGCGCTACTCTGGAGGGAATGGTGGAGAAGGCCTCCATGGCTACTGCGACTCTTCCTGGGGTGACCAGGAAGATCGTCACTCCACCACTGGCTACGTCTATCTACTTGCAAATGGTGCCATCTCATGGTGCACCAGAAAGCAAAAGACGGTAGCACAGTCCACCACAGAAGCTGAGTACATGAGCCTCGCAGAGGCTGCCAACCAAGCTCAGTGGTACAGGACGTTCCTAGAGGAATTGGGGTATGAGGTTTCCTCCCCCATACCTCTTCACTGTGACAATAAGGGCGCTGTAGACTTAGCCCTGAACCCAGTCACAGGGAGACGGTCCAAACACATCCCCATCAAACACCACGCTGTCAGGGAGTATGTAGAAAACAAGGTGATACACCTGATACGTACCCCAACGAAGGACATGGTAGCAGACGGACTTACTAAGTCTCTACCAAGGGAAACCTTCGAGAAGCTGGTTAATGATGTTGGGTTGGTGTAATGGAGAAAAGTGTGGATAGGATCCACATTTATCAGAAATTCGGGTTGATGGACCTTTCATAAGGTTGCTGATGAAGTGTCAAGGCAGAATAAGATCCGCTCTTATCTCTGCAGAAGAGAGTCCTTTCTCTCTGTATTATATGGAGTTGTACCCCGCACTTCAAAAAGTTGTCCTTTATGACAAATGAAGTAAAGGTGTTCAAGGGACTTCAATCCCGAACTCCTAGACTCTTGCACAGTTCTTATGTTGAGAACTTGCAAAGGACTCTCACACAGTTCTTATGTTGAGAACTTGTTGAAACTTGACACACGCCCTCATCACCATCTACCACCTATTCTTATCTCCAGAATGGACTGCCTCAATCATGGAGGGATGTTGAGACGTCACCAATTGAAGTGTGATGTCTCGTGGGATATGATTGAGTCATTCCCTTCCTTATACGGTATCTGACCCTTATGGTTAGATTATGGACTTCCGGACTCGTACGGACCGGTTATTGTTTATCTTTATTTTGTAGTTCCTTATTAGGTTCTCCTTGTTCTTATTGTTAAGATACCGATCACATCCGCATTAGGCAGTCTTATTGTTCTCTGCCCTCCAATGGCATTTCTCCCTCTGGCGCACAGACCAGGTGCATTTTGTTTGAGTCACCAGTGCGCACAGACCATTATTAGCTAAGCGTCCTGTATATAAGGTCTGCTGTTTTCGCCCTCACACTTCAGAGTTTTCTTCACCTCTGAAGTGTAAGTTCCTTCTTTACTACTAAGCCTCTCTACCTTACACTGACACTGTACTAGTTACTTTTGTGTCTTAGGTGTGTAGCGCTGCTATAGAGTTTTCTTCACCTCTGAAGTTTACTTTTGTGTCTTAGCCGCTCTTGCTATTATCTCGCTGTTAGTGCTGCCAGCTCAACAGCCCACTGGCTCCTTGGCGTCGAGATCCGTCGGGATCGTGCCCGGAGGAGATTGTCGCTATCACAGGGGGCCTATATCTCATCCATCATCGCGCGGTTCAATCTGGAAGATGCAAATCCACTCACCACGCCTCTGGACCCGGGGCAACGCCTATCGAAATCCCAATCACCAGAGACGCCGGAGGACGTCGACAAAATGGCCAAGACACCGTACAGGGAGCTTGTCGGCTCGCTTATGTACGCTGCGGTGGCAACTCCCCGACATAGCGTTTGCCGTCACGATGCTGTCGCAATATCTTGAGAACCCTGGCCGCACGCATTGGCAACAGGTCAGAGAGTACTGCGCTACTTGAAGGGAACTGTTGGAACGTAATAAGTACGTAAGGCCCTTATCTATAGCAGTTACGACATTACTGCCGTATGCTTTCCTATTACGGTAGTTAGGATACGTACTATACTGGGCGCAATTCGCCTCTGAGCGAAAAGTAGTCTCATGACTAAGTCGAAGTGGTAATTTACGTCAGGCGTATGTAAAAACGCGATATTGTGGACGCCTGTACTCATCACTTTTGCGCTTCCGGACATGGTGGGGCCATAGGGTATATAATGCCTCCTATGGGGAGGGAGGCGAATACAGATTCACTCTCTTTCTCACTTGTGCACCCTCTCCACTCTATAGTCTCTCAACCTACTCAAAGGTGAGGACACCATTCCTGATAGCTGCGTGCATTGCTGCGCTTCAGGTTATGGGCCCTGCTACAGGGTTTGCCGTTGCGCTCTTTGATAGAGCTGCACCTTGGTCACCGCCCACCACGGCGTCACCTTTGAAAAGAGGGGACCCGTGTGGTTGGAGGGCACTAGACCTTAAGGAGGCTCCCTGGCTACTAGCAACCCAATATTGTACTCTAGAGGAGTACACAGACCAGACCGCTCACCTACCTAAACAAGGCCATGTGAACAACCTCAATTAAGTTTGAGGCGCTGCACATGATAACCTTGGGGTGATGTCGAGCAGTTCTATATCGGCTAGAGCGGCTATCCGGCAGACTGCAAAGACCGGTACAACGTTATAGTATTGACCTTCGGGTCATGTATGGGACTAATATTGGCTTTTCATCTCGCTCAGTATTGTAAAACAATGCTGACGTCCTTAAAGCCAACAGATCTCTACTACCATGTCGTCCCAACTCACTACACTTGTCCCTGTTTTCGACGGCTCTAACTGGGCCTCCTGGTCTACGCAAATGACCGCTTTTTTCATGTCGCAAGGGCTCTGGGGCTACGTTGCTGGCACTATCCCTCAACCTCCCGCCGCTGATGCCGCTGATAGAGCGGCTTGGATGAAATGTGATGAGATGGCAAGGGGTAATCTTACCCTACGCCTTTCACCTGCTATCCAGCAGGCAGTTTCCGGAGCGACTTCTCAGGCGCTCTGGGACTCTGTGAAGGACCGGTACGGTGCGGTTTCTATGCCCCGCATCTACAAGGACTTCAAAGAAGCCATCTCTATCCGTTTCAATACCAATCAGCATCCCGCTCCTCAGTTCGAGAAGATGGCTGCCGCTTTTGCTCGTCTTGGAGCAGTAACTGTTGGTACTGGTGCTAACGCCACTACCCTTGCTATCCGCCCACAGCTGCAAGCCCTCATTGCCATGTCCGCTTTACCCCAGAAATGGGAGCACCTCATTCCTGTCATGTGCAATAATCTTGCCTTGGCAGATCTTCAGCTCACTACTGTATCGGCTTGTGTTGAGAGCCAATACGAGACTGAAACTAATCGCGGACAGCATAAGGCCGCTCATAACGCGCAGAAGCTTTCTGCCGTTAAGCGGAAGCGCACAGACCCTCGCTTTTCGAAGCAGGGTTCTTCGTCGCAGCAGCCTAGCGCCCCCGGCCCGTCCACCCAGCAGCAGCCTAACAGGCAGCGCGGAGGACGAGGTTCTGGAAGAGGCAAGGCCAAAGGGAAGGGCAAGGCACCTGCACGTGCTCCACAGCACTCGCATATTGCTTCTGTCGCCGCATTACCACCCCCTACTTCTCACAAGGTGACTCATATTGGGTCATCTGGTGTCACCACGAGGACAGAAGTCGAATCATCCTCTCCTCAGAGGACTTCGGGCTTCTTCCCTTCGGTCAATAAGGCATTGACGCTCGCTGAACGGCTGGATGTACCCGCTACAGTCCAGACCGTAAAGACGCTTGAGCAGCGCTTTGCTGACATTGACGTCCTCATGAAACCTCGTCTCGAGACGTTCATGGAAGAGGAGTACGACTCCGATTTCGATATCGATATGACGCGGCAGCCTTCGGGCAGCGCTCAACCGATAATGAACACCGACGGACTTGATGACACCGAGATCTTTGGTGGGCATTCTAATGCTCTCCAAATTGACTTGTCGGATCTGACTGTAAGCAATGGGGGCTCTGATACAGAAAATCGTGCCCCCACGCCTCCTTACGTCGACCCTGCTTCCATTGTCGAAGCAACAGTCAGGTGGGCTACTACCGGCGAAGGCCGCTTCCCTCGATCTCGTTCTAACGAACAAATCGAATCTATTTGGCGTAGTAACCAACAGTACCTTCGGGATAACGGCAGAGAAACACATCCTTATTTCGATGCCCTTGTCTCTCCTTCGGCCTCTCTAGGCCGCTCCTTGACTCCGGAGTCCTTCTTGACTGGCCCGGATACTGAGATCCTCGATTGGGGATCATGTGATGAAGAGTACGTCTTTTCTTCACTTTGCGCACCACGTGCTGATAACATTACAGAATTAGTCCCGCCCCTAAGAAGACCAAGGGTTGGCATCTGTAATAGTATCGTATATCTACGAGAATCGCATGTAGTAGCACCGAAGTCACTCAAAATGTACAATTCTAGTAGCGCTCTCCTCGATTCTTTTGAGTGTGAGCACAATGAGTACTTCAGTCAATGCGCTAAGTGTTTAGAGCGTACTAAAAATATGTGGCTTCTTGACTCGGGAGCATCAGCGCACTTCACTAATCAACTTAGTGATTTTATCGACTATAAGCCAACTGCTCAGTCTGATAAGATTCCTGTAAAGACTGCTGCTCATACTCTATATGTTGAAGGGACCGGAACTGTCTTGCTTGAGCATTACATCGCAGACAAACTCGTGATCACACGGGTATATCCGGTTCTGTACATTCCAAGAATGAGCACACGTCTTCTATCTATGGGAGTCTTCTTACAGCAAGGTTTGCGCGTTTTGGGGAATTCGCAGCATATTAACTTGCTACGTAAAAAGAAAACAATTGTCCAATGTAAACCCCTTCTTCACGGACAATCGTTATATTGGCTAGATGCCTCTATATCCACTCTAACTGAGTCGCTTATTGCGAACCAGTCTGCGTTATCGAATGTAGACTATGACCTTATGCATCGTCGCCTTGGTCACCCATCTAAAGAGGTTCTAAGACGAGCTAAGGAAAACACTAAGGGCTTTCCAGAAGGGATAACTATCCCCACCTCTGATGTAATATGTCCTGGGTGCGCGCAAGGCAAAATGCCTGCTGCCTCACATCCTCCGTCTGTTACAAGGGCTAAAGCCTCTTTCAATCGAATTCATTCCGATTTGAAAAGCTTCCCTATACCGTCATACCACAAATATAAGTATTTTATTGTCTTCTTTGACGATTATACTTCATTTGCATGGATCACTCTTTTACGGGACAAAGCCTCTGCTATTACTGCTTTAAAGCAGTGGCTTGCGTTAATTAAAAATCAATTTAACGCTACCATAAAAGAATGGATGTCCGATGCCGGCGGTGAATACAAATCGGATGCTTTCCTAAAGCAACTTAAGGATGCCGGCATAACAGTGCTACAGTCTGCGCCACATACGCCACAGCAGAATGGGCGCGCTGAGCGCTTTATGCGCACCATAATGGACAAAGCTCAGGCCATGCGCCTTGATGCTTGTTTACCACAGAGCTGGTGGGAATTTGCAGTCCAACACGCTGCACATTGTTATAATAGAACCCCCATAAGTCGCCTTCAATGGCAGACTCCTTACAAACTATTACACAATGAAGTCCCTGATATATCGCATCTTAGAGTATTCGGTTGTGGTGCCTATGTACACATTCCAGAAGCTCGCCGGGTGAATAAACTTTCCCCTAAAAGTGAGCTTATGATCTACCTTGGTAGAGGACCTGGAATGAAGGCTGATGTCTTCATGCGCACACCGAACACCTTGTTCTATTCAGACAAGGCACTCTTTGATGAAGCTCTATTTCCTAGGTGTCCTAAAGACAATCCTAGACGCGAGCCCCGAGGTGTAACTCAGTTAGATGATGATACAGTTCCCCATGAGCTGTCTAAAGACCATACCACTCCTGGTGATCATGACGACCCACCACCTGAGCCTCCTATTCCTAAAGGGAGAAGCGCTCCCCAGCCGGCCGCTGGGCCCCCTCCTAGTACTCATACTAGAGGGATTGGATCGCAGCTACCTCCGCCTTTACCCCCTGACCCAGTACCTGGTCCTAGTGAACCTAGGCGATCGGGGCGTACAAGGAAATTAGTTACTCGTCCTGATAATGTCTATGGGGATAGGCCCCCTACTACGATTATTCGAGACATTGCGCGGATTCGCACATGGCGACAAATGACACAGCCGCAGCAGGGTAGCTCCCAGCAGCGTCCAAGTCAAGATCAGACGGTCTCAGGTGATGATCCTGAACAAGCCGTTTCTGATTCTTCCAGTGCACAGAGTGATACTCCGCAGGATTCAGACGAAGTAGATCAGCAATTGCTGATCCGCCTAGCTCAGGAAGGGGGAGTCAGATTTCTAGATCTTCTGCTCGCCAAAGCAGTCTCACCAGTGGATCTAGAGTCACCTGATACCTCTAATATTCGCGAATGGACCTATCGGGACATTCTTCAAATGCCAAGTGAACCCCAGGAGGAGTGGCGTAATGCGTGCCAAGAAGAGCTTGCTTCTCTTCGCAAACGCAAAGTCTATGATCTTGTTAACCCGCCAAAAGGCAGAAGGGTAATCAAGAATAGATGGGTATTTGACTTAAAGTCAGATGGCCGTAAAAAAGCCAGGCTAGTTGCCAAAGGCTTTTCTCAGGTTGAAGGCATAGATTATGACGAAATATTCTCGCCAGTGGTACGGTTTGAGACTGTCCGGATGATGCTCGCGCTTACAGCGCTGAAGGATTGGCACATCTCTGGACTTGACGTCAAAACTGCCTTCCTGTATGGAGACCTTGACGAGGAACTCTACATGGAACAACCTGAAGGGTTTAAAGACCCTAGCCAACAAAATAAAGTCATGCGCCTTAGGAAAGCTATTTACGGACTTAAACAAGCTGCACTCGCTTGGTGGAGAGCGCTGGATAAGTCTATGAGCACCCTTGGCTGCACACGACTTCAATCAGACTCAGGTCTGTTTGTGAATGAAGACAAAACAATCGTAGTCATTGTTTATGTCGATGACGTCCTCTTCCTTGGAAAAAGTAAAAAGGACATAGCATCCCTGAAGAGACGCTTCATGGAAATATGGGAATGCAGAGACCTTGGTGATACCAAAGAGTTTTTACACATGCGCATACTACGCTCTAAGGGTAGACTCCTACTAGATCAGCAGGACTACCTTCAGAAAGTGCTGCAGCGTTTTAATCTGATTAATGCCAAATCAGTACCTACTCCACTACCGGAAGGGTATCACCCATCCCCTAATAAGGGAACTGCAACCCCAGAACTCCGAGCGTCCTACCAACAAGTGATAGGATCTCTCCTATACATTATGATTGGTACGCGACCAGATATTGCCTATGCTGTTACAAAAATGGCGCAGTTTGCTGCCAACCCATCTGAGGACCATTACAAGCGTGCACTCTACATATGCCGCTATTTACTTGGTACTTCAAATTATGCTTTAGTCTTTGACGGCAAAAGCGATGGTGGTATAATAGCATACGCAGATTCTGATTGGGCCTCTGACCCAGTCACCAGAAAGTCCACTACGGGCTACTTAGTAAAAATGGCAAATGGAGTATTCTGCTGGAATTCTAGAGCGCAGAAATCTATCGCGCTCTCGTCCACTGAAGCAGAGTATGTTGAGCTGGCAGTACTAACAGCGATAGGAGCAAGAGCAAGGCTAAGAGACAAAAGTATACTTCAGAGGATGAAGAAACTCTATAGCAGCGCTACACACCTAAGAGACAAAAGTATCTACTACAATGTCAGCGTAAGGTAGAGAGGCTTAGTAGTAAAGGAAACTTACACTTCAGAGGATGAAGAAACTCTGAAGTGTGAGGGCGAAAACAGCAAGCCTTATATACAGGCTGCTTAGCTAAGAATGGTCTGTGCGCACTGGTGACTCAAACAAAATGCACCTGGTCTGTGCACCAGAGGGAGAAATGCCATTGGAGGGCAGAGAACAATAAAACCGCCTAATGCGGATGTGATCGGTATCTTAACAATAGGAACAAGGAGAACCTAATAAGGAACTACAAAATAAAGATAAACAATAACCGG
The DNA here is from genome assembly GCA_021527035.1 of Lactarius vividus. Lineage (NCBI taxonomy): Eukaryota > Fungi > Basidiomycota > Agaricomycetes > Russulales > Russulaceae > Lactarius > Lactarius vividus. Next base: position 145,641 of record JAKELG010000052.1, read on the forward strand.
TCCGTACAAGTCCGGAAGTCCATAATCTAACCATAAGGGTCAGATACCGTAAAAGGAAGGGAATGACACAATCATATCCCACGAGACATCACACTTCAATTTGGTGACGTCTCAACATCCCTCCATGATTGAGGCAGTCCATTCTGGAGATAAGATAAGAATAGGTGGTAGATGGTGATGAGAGCGTGTGTCAAGTTTCAACAAAGTTGAAAATGCTTTGCAAGTTCTCAACATAAGAACTGTGCAAGAGTCTATAGGAGTTCGGGATTGAATTCCCTAGAACACTTGACTTCATAGTGTCATAAAGGACAACTTTTTGAAGTGCGGTGTGAAACTCCATATAAGACAGAGAGAAAGGACTCTCTTCTGCAGAGATAAGAGCGAATCTTATTCTGCCTTGACACTTCATCGGCAACCTTGTAAAAGGTCCATCAACCCGAATTTCTGATAGATGTGGATCCTGTTCCACGATCTATTCTCTCCAAATCTACACCAACCCAACATCATTAACCAGCTTCTCGAAGGTTTCCCTTGGTAGAGACTTAGTAAGTCCGTCTGCTACCATGTCCTTCGTTGGAGTACGTATCAGGTGTATCACCTTGTTTTCTACATACTCCCTAACAGCGTGGTGTTTGATGGGTATGTGTTTGGACCGTCTCCCTGTGACTGGGTTCAGGGCTAAGTCTACAGCGCCCTTGTTGTCACAGTGAAGAGGTATGGGGGAGGAAACCTCATACCCCAGTTCCTCTAGGAACGTCCTATACCACTGAGCTTGGTTTGCAGCCTCAGCGAGGCTCATGTACTCAGCTTCTGTGGTGGACTGTGCTACCGTCTTTTGCTTTCTGGTGCACCATGAGATGGCACCATTCGCAAGTAGGTAGACGTAGCCAGTGGTGGAGTGGCGATCTTCTTGGTCACCCCAGGAAGAGTCGCAGTAGCCATGAAGGCCTTCTCCACCATTCCCTCCAGAGTAGCGCAACGCGTAGTCCTTTGTAGTATTAAGGTATGCTAACACGTATTTTGCTAAGCGGAAATGCTGCTGAGAGGGATTGGAAGCAAATTGGCTGAGGCGCGCAACAGCGAAGGAGATATCAGGTCTGCTTCCAATCTGCGCATATAGCAGGGACCCGATTATCTGTTGATACTTCTTAATATCAGAAGTAGAGGCTTGATCTTCGTATTTGATCAAGTGAGCCTCCGCGCCAGAGGGAAGAGGGGTGTATACTGGGTTGGAATCCCTCATTCCAAACCTTTCAACCACATCTGAGATGTAATCTGACTGGTTGATCATCATAGTGCGGTTAGCACGATCTCTGGTGATATTGACACCGAGATATGACTGAATTTCTCCCAGATCGGTCATCTCATATCGGCTTGATAGAGACGCCTTCAGATCATTGATCTTATCGAGCGAGTTGCCCAGTATAGTGATATCATCTACATATAAGATGACGAAAAGTACATCACCCCCCTCTTGGAGATGATATACGTATACTCCTGCATCAGAGTACGTCCGCGTGAAGCCGAGTTCACTAAGAACTCCATGGAACTGTAGATTCCATGCGCGGGAAGCCTGCTTCAGACCGTAAAGGGCTTTCTGAAGCCGGCACACCAAGTGTTCTTGGCCAGCTGAGACGAAACCTACGGGCTGCTCCATGTAGATTTCCTCGTCCAGTTCTCCGTGAAGGAATGCCGATTTGACGTCCATCTGGTGGATCTCCCAATCCTCCAGAGTGGCTAGCGCCAACAAGAGTCTGAGGGACTCAAACCGGGCAACTGGACTGAAGGTTTCGTCAAAGTCCACCCCCTCTAGTTGGGTGAACCCTTTTGCCACCAGCCTAGCACGAAAGCGTCCATCCGCCTTCTTCTTAAAGACCCACTTGCACTTCACCACCTTCCTTCCAGCAGGAAGGGGTTCCAGCCGCCAGACCTGTAGCTTTTCCAAGGCATCCAGCTCATATTGGCATGCCTCCTGCCACTGGTCGGCGTATTCAGACTCCATGGCCTGCCTGAAGGTCTGAGGGTCCCTATAGCCAGGGGCCTCTGCCGCATTCAGCAAGTCCATCATTGTGAGTCTACTGCTCCCTTGCATAAATTCGTCATTGTCCTCATTGTAATAGCGAGGGTTCTGACGCCTCGTCCTTGTGCTCCGCCTAGGGCGAGGAGGCGAAGACACCTGCTCAGTCCTGGGACTCCTAGGAGTCTCGGCAGGAGGACTGATATCCCTATTGAAATTAGGGGCAGGTATCGGCTGGGTCACCATGGGTGGCCAGTTACGCCTAGAGCGCGAAGGACGAGGAGGGGTAGTCGTAGGGGGCGCAGAGGGTGGGGTCTGATATATAGTCTGATCCGCTGGAGCGGGGTGGGTGCTGGGTGGGGTGCTAGGCTGTTGTTCTTGCGGAGGGGCTTCCTCCGGCACCTGTATAGTAGGCGGGGCCACAGTAACTGGCGGCGCCTGAGGTGCTGTGACAACAGCTGGCAGAGGCTGATCAAGCACTCTTATGTATATAGTACCGCCGGTAGAGTCAAAGACCTCTTGTTCCGGCACTGGTGTAGTGTATTGGTGAGGGATCAGGTCACCTCGGAACGGGAAGACGCTCTCGTCAAACGTGACATCTCTAGACGAGACGAAGCGTCGGCTATGTCTGTCCCATAACTTATAGCCCTTGGAAAGGGCTTCATAGCCCACAAACACGGCTTCCTTTGCTTTAGGATCTAATTTTTGCCGGTTGTGTTCTGGTACGTGATAGTAGGCTTTACAGCCGAATACTCTAAAGTAAGAGACATCTGGGACCGTACCATTCCAGAGCTCCAGCGGAGTCTTCCACTTATTAGAACGAGTGGGAGTGCGGTTATAGATGTGCACAGCAGTCTCGACTGCTTGTTCCCAGAAGCCAAGGCTAAGGCCCGCATGATGAAGCATGCTGGTGCCTTTTTCCATAACCGTACGGTTAAAACGCTCGGCTCTCCCATTCTGTTGTGGAGAATATGGCATAGTGAGACGATGCTCAATGCCCGCTTCCAGAAGTATGTGCTTCAGATCGTGATTGACATACTCGCCACCTCGATCAGAATGTAAGGATTTAATGGGCTTATTAAGTTGTTTTTCAGCCCACGCCTTATAGTGTAGAAAGGCGTCCTTAAACTGATCTTTTGACTTCATAAAGATGACGACTGCTGCTTTTGAGAAGTCATCTATGAATGTGGCAAAGTATTTGTTCCCCTGAATTGAATTACTCTGAAGGGGTCCAACTAGGTCACTATGAACGATCTCGAGGTGATCCTCGGCACGCTTCATGGAAGCAGGGAAAGGAAGTCGAGTGGATTTGCCAAGTTCACAACCATGGCATGGTCCCGCTTCCTCTGGTTCATTGTTTATTTCAAGGCCTTTTACAGCCTTGGGAGCATGCGTCTTTAGCGCGTCTTTGGACATGTGTCCCATGCGCTTGTGCCAGACATCAAGGCTGGCAGATGCAGGTGCTTTGACAGTATTTAACTTATGACTGTCAAGCCAATATAAATTGGCAGCCTTGTGTCCTTCCGCAATTGTTTCTCCTTTATATCTGATTGCGAAAGAAGTAGAGTCAAATGATACTGAAGCGCCTTTTTCTGTCAGGGCGCTTGTGGAGAGGATACGCGAGTGCGTATTTGGGAGGTGCAACACATTAGAGATTTTGAGGTCATAGCCTCTGTTGGTTCGGATAGTTATAGTGCCCGTTCCAACGCTCTTTAAAAGAGAGCTATCTCCTAGTAAGACTTCGATACCTTCGTGAGGCGTATAGGTGTCGTAGTCTTCAATGTAAGGTGTAAAATGTGTTGATGCTCCACTGTCCATCATCCATCTTGACTCTATATGTGTGGTCTTGTCACGCATCATGTAAAGAGAAACTTGAGGTGCTTCATGCACCTCCTCTATTTTGCCAGAGCCATTGAGATGTTTGAGTGTTAAAAATCTGGTTCCGAGGAGCAGTCAGAACCAGTCCAGATCTTGAAAGGAAAGGTAGCGGTCCAGCCATAGAAGCGCTATACTCCGTAACACTCAAGGTGTCACGCCCCAGGTGTGCGACTTTGGAGTACCAACTTGTAAAAAGTACTAGGTATTGTAAACTAAACCCCTTCTTAGGACTAGCCTGTTACCACGTGGATCTTGCAAGAAGAGCAAGCAGTCTTAGTGATAGCTTTAGTCAGGGTCAAGCAGAGTCACGTCTGGGGTACTTCCCGGCGAAGGGTTTCCCGGAGAGCGTGTCCTAACCTTTAGGCAGTCCTCAGGGGCTACTCAGGTTCACTGGTAGCCCTAAGAGGGGCAGTGCCCTAGAGAGGAGCCAACAGCGAGTTCCAAGAGGAAAGATGAGGATCAACTCCAACATCATTTCCAATTGCCGTCTGTGGAGTCTCTAGACCAGACCATTAAGGGTCTTAGCACTGATGTATAGTACTTTTACTTATAGTAGCGACCCCTAGTTGTGTCTGAGGGAAGGACTTCTGGGTTTGACTATTAACCAGGCCTTCACACCCCATAAAGAGACCCAGGTATTAACCGAGTATCTCCCAACCATTAAGGTGGCCTATAGCCGCAAGGGTCTTCCCCTATTGGCCTAATAAATCCGGACGAAGACCGGGAGGCAGAAAGTAAGTAGTGAGGAAGAGCGCACAGGGGAACTTAAGGACGCGTCTGCTGACTTAACAGCTCCCTAGCGCCTTTCGCGAGAACCTTCATAAGAAGGCTAGCCAATATTGGCACGACATTTAAATAATGCCAGTGGACAAGAAAGGAATGTGCCGAAGAAAAGAGGATAGAGGATGCTCACTGAGTGGGAGAGATGATGTAGAAGATATGAGTGCAGAGAGAGCAAGTGGCACGAGGTAGATCTGGAACACGGCTGTTAGTATGAGCGTCCAGGGCCCATAACCTGTTGAGCTGGCAGTACTAACAGCGATAGGAGCAAGAGCAAGGCTAAGAGACAAAAGTATACTTCAGAGGATGAAGAAACTCTATAGCAGCGCTACACACCTAAGAGACAAAAGTATCTACTACAATGTCAGCGTAAGGTAGAGAGGCTTAGTAGTAAAGGAAACTTACACTTCAGAGGATGAAGAAACTCTGAAGTGTGAGGGCGAAAACAGCAAGCCTTATATACAGGCTGCTTAGCTAAGAATGGTCTGTGCGCACTGGTGACTCAAACAAAATGCACCTGGTCTGTGCACCAGAGGGAGAAATGCCATTGGAGGGCAGAGAACAATAAAACCGCCTAATGCGGATGTGATCGGTATCTTAACAATAGGAACAAGGAGAACCTAATAAGGAACTACAAAATAAAGATAAACAATAACCGGTCCGTACAAGTCCGGAAGTCCATAATCTAACCATAAGGGTCAGATACCGTAAAAGGAAGGGAATGACACAATCATATCCCACGAGACATCACACTTCAATTTGGTGACGTCTCAACAGAGTACATGTCGCTGTGTGATACAAGCAGACAGTTGGTCTGGATTCGCTCGCTCTTTAGTGAGCTTGGAATAAACCTTGGACCGATTCCATTGTGCGGAGATAATCAAGGCTCCATATTCTTATCTTCTAATCCTGTTCAGGAAAAACGGATCAAACACATTGATCTACGTCACCATTACATTCGTGATGTGATCCGTGAAAAGAAGATAGAATTATTCTTCATTGAAGGAGCTGAGAACCCCGCCGATCTTTTTACTAAGAATCTGGGTCGCATTAAGTTCCTTAAGTTCAGGGAACAACTAGGGCTAGAGTTTGGCAATTCGCCACCTCTGCACACCATGCCTGATGATGGTGACTCGTGAAGGAAGTCATAGAGAAGCTTGTCTGCTCTTCGGAGCATATGTTTCTCTACGTCCTCCGTGTCCACCGCTTCTTCTTTGTGAAGAACAGAACACGACAGAATCACCGTTTTCTCTCCTAGACATGGTGCGATGTCGCTTCATTAGCAGACACCTAACTCTAAGCCTTATTGAACTCCGCAAGGTAGTTCACATGTCCTGTCCCTGATGGGGACATAGTAATGACACTCCAAGTTGGAAGATATCATTAATGATCATCATTCACAACTTAATGAGACGTGTTAGAGACAGTTGTAGTCTCACCGACTCTTACGCAACCCTCACTTGATGCTTATCCCCAACGCTCATGAGGTTCTTGCTGTTTGCTTAGACGCGCTTTAATTAGCTGCACTAAGCAAGGGGGAGTGTTGGAACGTAATAAGTACGTAAGGCCCTTATCTATAGCAGTTACGACATTACTGCCAGTATGCTTTCCTATTACGGTAGTTAGGATACGTACTATACTGGGCGCAATTCGCCTCTGAGCGAAAAGTAGTCTCATGACTAAGTCGAAGTGGTAATTTACGTCAGGCGTATGTAAAAACGCGATATTGTGGACGCCTGTACTCATCACTTTTGCGCTTCCGGACATGGTGGGGCCATAGGGTATATAATGCCTCCTATGGGGAGGGAGGCGAATACAGATTCACTCTCTTTCTCACTTGTGCACCCTCTCCACTCTATAGTCTCTCAACCTACTCAAAGGTGAGGACACCATTCCTGATAGCTGCGTGCATTGCTGCGCTTCAGGAACGGCCGATTATGCATTGACGTACGGGGTTGAGGATGGAGTGGGAATGCTGAAAGGAGACCCGATCGGCTTTGCAGACGCTGATTTTGCCTTGCAGGAGCATCGGCACTCCATCTCCAGTTACGCATTCTTTGCTCACGGGGGAGCGATCTCATGGTCAGCCAAGACGCAGGCGGTCATCGCCCTGTCGAGCACGGAGGCTGAGTATATATCAGCGACGCACGCGGCAAAGGAAGCGAAGTGGCTCACCATGTTGTGCGCCGAAATAGGACTAATTATCCCACGCCCGTTCCCGCTGTCTGTCGACAACATGTCGGCCATCGCGCTCACAAAAGACAATGCATTCCACTCCCGCACGAAGCATATCGACATCCACTACCATTACGTCCGTGAAGCAGTGGCGAACGGCAAGCTTCAACTCAGTTACATCCAGACAGATGCAAACGTGGCCGACGTGTTCATGAAGCCGCTAGCTCGGCCGAAGATGGAGACGTTCTCGCGGATGCTTGGACTTTCGCGACTCCCTGGCGTTTGAGGGGGAGTGTTGGACGGGTCAATCGCCGGTAGCGCAGTCCGTGGTAGGAGTACTGTAGTTTCGTTTTTGGACTGTCACCTTCCCGATGTGCGCCCCGAGGGGCTTTATTAACTGTACAGTTCCACTTTTACTTTTAAGGCCGTAGTCTAGCGTATATGCACCTCAGTCTTTTCTCTTGTGACTGAGGTGGGCTGCTTTTTATTCCGACTTATTACTGTAACACTAACGGGCTTGTAGTACACGCGTTGCCGTGTTTATCAGCTTCTCAGACGCCGTCTAACGCCGCAAGATCGATATGTCACAACACTCAAACGGGCATATTCATAGTATGTGAGAACAAGAGTAGAATTGTCGTCTATCAGTAATCTACCAGAATTCTACGCCATTTAGAGTTTTTCCTCGGCCATGTCTATAGATACTCCCTAGTCCATCCACCCGAGGATCATGAAAACATCAAATGAGGTCCCTTCCAGGCTCAGTGGACTTCACATTTAAGAGCATTGTTGTGCCCGTCGAAAATTTCCCTAGGACATCCCCTCCATGCGGATGATTTACCCCACACGGCGTCTATCTGCAGGTTTCCAACTGGCAGTTTTTCTGGCCATTGTACCCGTACGCATGTACCAGATCACAATCTGCAGCGTACATGTGAATCAATTTACTCACAGTTCATATGCGCAAGCCCCTCGAGTTAGAGGGGTTCACAACCCGACCATCGCTCAAAACATCAGCGCGTGGTATTATTTTGGGTGCTTCAGGTAAGGATATACGTTTTTCTCGGAAGCGGACTCGTGGCGGATATGTGCATGTCGCAAACAGCGATTCGGCAATCAAGAGGGCTCCAAGCACGCCAATATCCGTCGAAGGCGGTCAGAACAATGACAGCGTTGCAAGTTGCACCGAAACGTGCAAGTACGCGGGCTATGATCTGGCAGGTATGGAGGCGTTTCGATGAGCTTCGCTTCCTCGCTTCAAGAGTCTGATAAGTTAGTAGTATCGAAAATGGTGGCATGACGGTATAAGTATTGCATGACAGCTTGCTCAGGTGACAGTTCTGAAGCTTGCGGTGGATCTAACAGTATCCTCGTTTACGGGGACCGTCGACGATCGATCACCCATGAGGTGAAGTATATAATCGTCGATTTTACCCTGAGACTCAGGATCTGCTTCACTTACCACACTCCGGCATCAAAACCTGTTCCCGCGCTGTCAGAGGACCATAGATACTTAGAGCATCTACTATTGAGGCGCAGAAGATGACGGCAACTCGGGCTTCCCGGGCACGAGAGGCCGTATCAAGTGCGACTCTCGTACTATTGCCAGTAGCCCAGCCCGTGATGATACCAGACAAACGTTTGTTACGCCTGGCCGTACACCAGCAACGATCTACTCGGAACAAGAGGCAGTCACCGGGCTCGATGAGGTGGGTGCAAAACGCCCACCGTTTTTGACACAAGAGATTACTTGGAAAAAAAATTTCGCACGTCAGGCGGCGTCTCCCATGAGTCTCACTTCGGGTATTGCACTCCTCACGTACTGTACGCGAAAGCAAGCTCCTAGCACTGCCCGTTGTCCATGGATCCGCGGTTTTTAGGGTGTACGTAAGAATGAATGGGTGAACACAGCCGCGTTTTGATTTTGAAAACTTTGGGCGGCGATGTGTGGCCGGGTGGGAGTAGTCACGTGTATTGCGCAGGAAGAAGAGAAATTGAAAACTCGGGAAAGTGTTTTGTTGGTCGATACGACTCTCGTATAATGCATATGGTCTCGTCCAATGCTATTCCTTCATCCTAGGCAATCTCCCACCACAAGTTCTGAGTCCCCTTCATCCTCCCCATCCCCATCCTCTACTCCTTCAACACTATCCTCCTCTGACACAACTTCACCTCTGAGCACTTCTTCCGAAACTAGGTGTGTCTACCGGCGTTCTGAGTTTATTGAACACCGTGACGATCGTATCATATCTTAGAACCGACAGTACAAGCACACCACCGACAACCAGTAATGCTCCTTCCTCATTCACCCCCACCTCCACTAGCACTTCTACCTTTGACACCCTCTCCTCTTCTTCGTCTTCTTCGACCTCCTCTCGAGACACTTCTATCGTTCCCTCCTCTTCCCACTCCACTTCTTCAACGACAATACCGCCGCCCTCGTCTTCATCCTCAACACCCACTGTATCCTCCTCGACCCCCTCAAGCGGACTCTCCTTTTCCACCCTCACGACCACATTTGTCACTGACATCAATGGGGTTCACACGACGGCAAGTACTTCTCTCCCTTGTCCCCTTTCCATGCATCTGCATCAGGCGGCTTTTGACCGGAGGCGCCCATTTATCAATCAACTGATACATGAAAGGCTCAACCATTTACTTTAGGTCGTAACCCCCATCGTCACGTCTTTACATGGCTCCACCCCGGTCCGGGCGTCCTCCCGCACCGCTGTGATCGCTGGGTCCGCCATCGGCGGCCTCGTCCTGTTCATCATCGGGCTCTCGGCCATCTTCATCTTCCGCCGACGCGTCCGACGCCAGCGCTACTGGGCGCTCTCGCGCAAGCGGCTTCCCTCCCGCTCGACCTTCCTCGCCGGCGAGAGCATGGACCTGCCGCAATCGAGCCCGCCCTTCAGCTACGCTGACACCGACGACCCCTTCGCGACGCGCATCTCGCGGTACCCGAGCGGCGGCAGCGGCAGCGGCGACGCGCCGTCCTTCCCGTATGCGTATGCGTATTCGCACGAGTCGGACATACCGCACGTGCGGACGACCTCGTCCGTCCCGTCGTCCCCACCGCGTCTGTTCCGCCCGCGCGCGTCCGAGTCCGGCTCGATCTTCCAGGAGAGCGTGTGGCCGCCCCCGTCTGCAGCGTCGCAGCTCACCGACCCGCTCACGTCGCCGTCCCACGCCGTCGATCTTGGCAGCATCGTCGACGAGGTCATGGGCATGCATGGTGGTGGTGGTGGCCGTGGCCATGCGCGCGAGGAGTCAGGCGTGTCGGAGATGGGCCCGTTGTTGGATGCGGACGACCCGGTGCCCCCCACGCTCACGCTCATCAACCCGGATCCGGATCCGCAGTCCCCCCTGAGTCCGCTGCAACCGCCGCAGACACCACCAGAGACACCACCGCGCCCCCCGTGGTGGCTGAGCCGGTCGCCGAATCCTTCACCGAAGAGTTCGCCTTTGCATATCGCGCGAGCATTATAATATTTTGTTTATATAGGTACGACGACACGGCACGGACAGAACGACAGCCCTCACCCCCTGCACGGGCACGCATTTCTCTCTCTCCATTATTACATGCTTCACTTTTTACAATACGACAGATGACATCCTATGAGCCGTACGGACTGTAGCCTACTTGTTAGAGCAGAGCTTGTAACTTATTCGTGGCGGCGTCTCTTGTGGCGCGTTCTCCCTTATATAAGTTATTTCAGACTGTAAGTACGTAGCTGGCTGCTGCTCCGGGGGGTCACGATGCTCTCCAAATGCTTCGCTGCACAAGTACAGTACAGCCTGAGCCAAGTTGTTGTAGTAGAACAGAGCGACTTCAACACACGCTAATTGTCCGAGTCATTCTCTCGGCCGACCCCATGCCCGACCCCATGTTGTCATTCATTAGTTACATCAAAATCATCACAAAAGTGACTTGACAACTCTGCAAGCGTGTTCCCTTATGAAGCAAGCCATCCCAAGCACGCAATGTTTCACAGAGTATGTTTGAGCCGAATTCCGAATTCGTGTCTACCTATAAGGCTGCACCCGTCTGCGATGACTCACACCAATATTTCCCTTCTTCTCAGCTATCAGATTAACCCTACAGCAATATGCCTACGATTTCGAATAAGAAAGGAGTTACAGACTGCATTCGGTGTGCGGCCTCGGTCTGAGCAGCTCGTCTTCGTTCTGACTCGCAACTTTTTCGCAGCCACTTCACACCATCATGGTTCGCAGTCAACATGGGTACGTTCGTCCCTCCCTCCCCCTCCCTCGCTCGAGAAGTCGCTCTGACGCTCTTATATCCAGGCACTGGAGCCGTCTCGCTGCTCTTTGGCGTGTTTCCATATTGGACCGGGAGCCGCACGCTACGCGCGCTTAGCTTGGCGTTCTTCTTCCTCAACCTGCTGCTCTTCGTGCTCTTCTGCGGCGTGAGCGCCGTGCGCTACTGGTGCTTTCCTGGCGTGTGGCGCGCGATGCTGCGGCACCCGGTGCAGGGCCTCTATGTCGGCACGTTCCCCATGGGCGCGCTGACGCTCATCGCGGTCGGCACGACGGTGCTGCACGGGCAGTACGGCTTTGGCGGACGCGCGTTCCTCTATACCCTCTGGGGGTTCTGGTGGGCGGACGTCGCGCTCTCTGCGCTCTGCTGCTGGGGCATCATTTACCTCATGTGCGTCGTCCCCTCCCTCCGACGTTTTTTTTGTTTTCATTTATCAGCTTACCGAGAGTGCAAACACAGGATAGCGGAGCAGAAACACCCGCTCCGAGACATGACGCCGCTCTGGCTCCTCCCGGTCGTCACGCTCGTCGTGGCCTCCTCCGGCGGCGGCGAACTCGCGCAGGCGCTCGCGGCATACAGCACGACGGGGGCGCTGACGACGCTCGCGAGCGCAGCATGCACGCTCTCGGCGGGCATAGCGCTCGCCAGCGCGCTGCTCATCGCGTACCTCCTCCGGCTGCTCCAGCACGGCTTCCCAACGAGCGCGGGGGGCGTGCTCTCCGCGTGCGTGCCGCTCGGCCCGATGGGCCAGGCGGGCGTCGCCGTGCTGCTGCTGGGCGACGCCGCGCGCACCCTGCTGCCGCGCTCGCGCGCCCCGCTGTTCGCGCGCAACGAGCGCGCCGCAGAGGCCCTCTATGCGCTGTCTGTGTGCGCCGCGCTCGCGCTGTGGGCGCTCGCGACGCTCTGGCTCGGCTATGCCCTGCTCGCCGTGCAGTATGCGCTGCGGCGGAGGCGCGCACCGCCGTTCACGCTCGCGTACTGGGGGCTCATCTTTCCGAATGTGCGTCGCTCTCTTGCACACACATATATATATACGTTTGGCTCGCGTGACGTATCGTATGACTATAGGGCGTGTATGCGAACTTGACGATCGCGCTCGCGCAGGTGCTCGATGTGGCGTTCTTCCGCGTCTGGGGCGCGGTGTATGCCGGCGTGACGTTGCTCTTGTGGATCGTCGTGTTCTCGCGGACCGTCGTTGGCATCCGTAATGGACGGATGTTCGACGCGCCGTGTTTGCAGGAGGCCGAGGCGGCGTCGTCTGAGACTGTGCGGATAGAGCAGGACAGGGCGGTGCCCGTCACGGTGGATGACCACGAAAAAACGCGAGCGTCGATCTGCTGATCGCCGACTTGGAGTGGTTCCTTGATTGACGTACGGTTTACAGCATTCGATTGTCGTAATTACATGTAGACATAGAGACCCGGTACAGTCGTTACCCCTCCACCCCAAAAAAATCGTTATTCAATCCTCACTCATGACGAATCGGAAGTCGTTCTTGTGTCAGTCCCGACATGCCCCGCGTTCCGCAGTCGTTCGTGGGAAACGTACAACCCTCACTTGGGAATGCAAGGGACGGCGCGACGAGATTTGGGACGTAACAATACTGGCATTCATTCGACTTGTGGAATGGGATCATAAGTATTCAAAGAAGGAAAAAAAAAGGTCGTCATGAACGCTTCAATAGAGCAGCGGACGATACTAAGGTGAACCGTTAGAATATATGAAATGACGAGTACACACGTGTAAGGGGAATGCAAGTAAAAAAAAAAAGCCAAGTCAGCCGCATCGTGGTCCAGTCGCCCGCAAAGGTCTATGCTACCCTGATAAAAGTGAGGGAGCAGCGATAAGCATCACATCAACAAAGCCAGTGGAAATCAAATATTCCACCACCCTAAACCACCACCCTCACTACTACGGGTTTTCAAGATAAAACAAAGCAGCGCGTGGTCCCACACCATCATCGAGGATCGTTCCCTGGGATCGAGTCGTAACTTGGCGGAACCTCGTGCGGGGAGCTCGCAGGGATCGAAGGAACGGGGAGCTGCCCGCCGTCCGTGTGCTGTATCACCTCGTCTTCCTCTAAAGCACTCGCGAGCCCGAGGCCGCCTTCTCCGCGCTGGCGTAGGGCCTCGCGCTCCTTGGCCGAGATCGGGCGGTACGGCTGCGGCACAGGCATTGCGCCATGCTGCTGCGAGCTGTGGGCGATGCTCGAGGGATAGGCCGACGCGCTGTCGCTTGAGGTCGGCGCGTAGTGCGATCCCGAAGTTGCCGACGCGGCGCCTGCCTCGAAGACGCTTCCGAGGAGCGCTTGGCTGTCGCGGTACTGGCGCATACTGCCGCCACCGCTTGAACTGGGTGGTGCCCCTGTGCTGGGCCCAGAGTGAACGGGTGTTCCTCCAGCGATGCCTGGCTCGTAGCTGTACGGGGTGACCTCGGCTCCGGCGAGGTCCGTGTGACCGGCATGCCGGACCACCCGGTCAGGATCGAAGTTGCCGTCGAAGTCGTCTCTGCGACGGCGGTTGCGACGCCAGCAAAACAGACCGATGAGAAGGATGGCGACCAGACCAGCAATACCACCAGCAACGCCGCCAACGATCGCTCCGGTATTACTGCTGCTGCCGGAACTGGCAGACACCGACGGTGTGATGATGACAGTCGACTGGATGGTGGTGGTAACTACTTGACCATTGGCTCCGGTCGTGCTGTAAGTGTGTCAAGGAGAGGGACGGCAATGTTGAAAGCACGCAACATACACGAGTACAGACGTATAAACCGAAGTCGATGTGCTCGAGAAAGTTGGAGTCGAATTCGAAGTATGCTGAGTGCTCCCGCTCCCAACCGGTGAAAAAGACGAGGAGCCTTGCTGTGGGGAGGTTGTCGGGGTCGGGTTTCCCTGTGTTGTCGGGGAAGGCTGTGGTGATGAGGGAGGTTGCTCAGGGGTGCTAGTTGGAGTGGGGGTGGACGAAGGTGAAGTTGGTGTAGTCGTTGGGGAGGGTGGAGTAGTGGTTGTACTCGGCGGCGGCTCTGTCGACGAACTCGGAGGGGTTGGAGTCGGAACTAGAAAATAGAAGGTAGTCAGCCGTTGCTCAAGAAGATCAACAGATAAGAGGACCAGAGGTAGAAGATGGAGATGGGGGAGTGGAGGAAGAATGTACTGTAGATGATGATGATGATGATGATGAGGGTGGTGAGGATGAAGACGAGGATGAAGGAGGAGTAGATGAAGCACCTGGCGTAGATGGAGGAGGAGGCGGTGATGATACAGACCCCCCACCCGGGGACTGGGTAGAGGACATGATGACGAAAAACGAGAGAAAGAAGGAAAGCCGAAAGAAAAGTGTGGGGAGATGATGGGGAAGGGGGCGAAAGCGTAAGCAAGTGTCAACCCCAGAAAGGATAGCACGAGCCGGTAGCAAAACGAGGATGTGAGGGAAAAGGAAAGAGAACGGGAGGGCCAAAGGAGGAGGTCAAGTTACGTCCGTATGGTGGAAAACCAAAAAAACGCAGGACCGGATAGGGTAGCCGATCACTGATAGGGAGGAGACGCTAGGCAAAAGAACAAGAAACCGGCTCACCGTCAGACTGGCGTTTGTCGAGTGCCATCAGAGCGCACAGGCGTGGCAGTGGTCAACAAGAAAGAATGGGCAAAAACCGACAAAACCGTCAAACGCTGGGCCCCTCACTCAATTCCCACGCGCGCCAGGGCACAAATGATCAACTCCGTCCCGAGTAATTCACAATTCTTCGTTTTGTTGTATGCTTGTATCCACCGGGCACCACTGCAACTCGTCATTATTATCGCTATTATCGTCATCGATCTGCCCTGTCAATTGGTATGCCTCGAGGCGAGCCTGTTGTATGCGCGTTGCGCCAATACCATCACCATTATCCGTAGCGGGGTAAATTGCCCGTGAGCACAACAACAACTCGTGACCAACCCGGATCGTCCTTTCGGCAGCTGTGGCTCTCAGTGACAACTTGCCGCGGTTCTTAATTTTTCGGCTCTCCCGGCATTCCCCGTTAAGGCATTGGGCGGGTCCGATCGATTGGAGCAAGGAACCAACACATCACTCTGCCTCTGCTCACGACAAATCTCTACCGGAACAAGCGAGCCACTTCTGGTTTTGAGTTTCTTTGAAGCGCCCATCTGCACTGTATGTGGAAAACGGTAGCTGTATTTAGTTGATTGCATGTGAAATCTCTGCCCCTTTTTGTGCTACCGTAACATCACCGGTGATTTTGACCAGCAGGGGCCCGATCCCAAGTGCCCTCGCTCAGTTTTTTCCTTGCCACGACCTACAGTATAAGTTTCGAAAGAACCTTTCTTCCAATATTACGCCACAGGGCGCAAACGCTTGCCACGTCCCAGTTTGCGCTTCCCCACTGCCGCATGTTCTAAGATAAGTGCTTCTGCCGATGGGCACGCTGCAGCCTTCCCTCCCTCCGAACCCTCCGGCTGTATATAACTGCCTTTGGCTCTCGTGGGCCAGCCGTGTCTACTGCTCGTGCCCCCTCAGACGAGGCCGAGGTGAGGCACTACCGATGGACCTGGGAGAGGCGGTGTAGTCCGCATCACCCCCTGGCGCCCGACCATCATTAGCAGCTTTGTTCTGAGCCGTCAGCTAAGTTAGCCACAAACCTAGCCTTATCGACCTGGCTGGTGAGCGCTTCGCGGGCCGTCACACCGCGTCACCTCGTGAGAGACGGGTGCGCTATGGGCCTGATTAACGGGACGATGCTCCGGCGGAATGGGAAGCGGAAGATACATGGACCGATGTCAGGAATGCATGTGCACATACAGTTGTTGCACGCGGCGTTTTTGCCAGCATGACTCAGAGCCTTACTTACATGCGTCAGTTTAGTTTCGCGATAATGGACTGCAGCGTCTAGGACATAACGAGGCTGGAAAGTGCGCCGGCGCATTGACAGTGAGGCTGACGTCCATATATGCACGATGCGATACTGTGCTGTCAAGCTAATGTATACCAGGCCAATCATTACTCACTCGCCCGTCCTGCTTCCACTTCCATTGCTTAGACGCGAACCCGCCGATACTTCTTCGGGAATGACTTCTTAGGGACGATGGAAGTGTCAGCTATGCCATATCTGCCTGCGCAGGCAGCGGAGCACAGATGCCAAGAGGCACAAAATAAATAACGACGCCGCCGTTATTGCAGTGTCCAGATCCCGACCGTGGCGGTGGGGCGATCGCTGCCCCACTTCTCCGCACGGTGATGGGCAGATCTGGCTCAACTTGGGGTCAACTTCGCGGAATGTTCCCTTCTCTGGATGTGGTCCCCTCTCTGCGTGCTGAATGTATGGGGATATTCTATGCTGCCGTCTTCCATTGGCACGAGGCTCGGTCTCGGTGTGTCACCGAACTCGACTGCCGTACTGTATTACTGCACGTCGTTGTGATCCCCCCCCCCCCCCCCGTACTAGATAAGAAAATAGCGATGGACGCAACATTAAGATTGAATGTAGTTAGGCCGTACTGCTCCGCTATAATTTTTGAACGTGATTGCGCCGTTCGTGAGAGCCACGAATAGGGGTACAGTGTGTACTGGTGACCTGCGGATGCATCATTGATGGACAATTTCTGACTCACAGCGTCGCATCTATCGCATCTCTGACTCAGGGGCCATATACGTAGACCTCATCAAGTGACGACCGCCTGGTCTCCGACTCCGAATCCCCCCAGTCAACGGGAGTTTGTTCTTTGTTCCGAGGTCGCCTCTAGGTTACAAGTAGTACAGGATATCTATGCATCCACCAGTGCGACGCGCAAGAACTCCACCGCCTCGTCGAACAGTCCGCCGAAGGTCGCCTCCGCGCTATCCTTGAGATCGAACGAGTGTTCCGAGCCGTCCACGATACGCAGCACCGTCTCTACCTTCGCGGCGCGCAAGCGGGCATACATCACCCTCGAGCTGTCAGCGGGCACCGCGCTGTCCTCAGAGCCGTGGACGAGCAGCACACGGGGCCAGTCGGGCGTGACGAGCAGCTGCGGGAAGATGGCGTGGTGGGCGGTGGGCAGGGCCGTCGCGAGACGGGCATCGCGCTCGGCGAGGTCTTCGCCCGCGGGGAGGAGCGTGCGCAGGACATCGCTGAGCGAGGGCGTGTGCGCCCCAGTCCAGTAGTCCAGGTACGTGCCGAGCTGCAGCCACAGGCGCGCGAGCGGCATGCGCGGGTTCGATGGGAGTCCGGGCGTGGCGGAGTCGCGGCCGTGGAACGTGGGCGTGGACTGCGCGGCGGGGGCCTGTGCGGCGCTTGCTGGGTGCAGGAATGCGGCGAACGGCGCTGGGTCGAGGATCTCGTGGCCCAGGAAGAACGGCGCCGTCTTTGGCACGAGGAAGTGCGGGCTCTGGCGGGTTGCGCCCGTGGCGGCTCGGGTCAGTCACTACTCGTCCGGGACGGAGCGTACTCACGAAGACGTCCCCGCCGAGGCCATAGAGGGATAGCACCGCGCGCGGCCGTGGGTTCGCGTGGATGGCGGCGAGGAATGCGCACATCCCGCCGGCGCTGGAGCCGGCGACAGCTAGGCGTTTCCCGTCGAGGAGCACGGTACCCAGCGAGGGAGTACGGGAGAGGAACGCGAAGAGGTCTACGACGTCTTTGAGCACATCGTGCCCTGTGCTGGGAGGGAGCAGCCGATAGTCCGCCGAGATAAATGCTAGTCCCGCAGCGGTCGTGCGCCCTAGGAACAACACCCCGTCAGTAACCGTAAAGGTAGGAAAGGGAGTGGAAAAACGGACTGCAGAGCCATTTAGGCAACCAGCTTGTTCGATCCCCCACGGTCATCCCCCCGCCATGGAAGAACACGACTGCAGGCACTGGGCCGGGTGGGTCGATCGTCGTCTGTGGTGGATAGACGTCGATGTATAGGGTCAGATCTCCGAGCTGCTTGTAAGAGAAAGTTGCGGGGGTATCGTCCACCATTACTGATGTGGTAAAGGAAAGCGCTTTATCATTATCACTGGGTATAACGTCGCGAGGGACCATGACCACGAGGGGACAACTTCCCCCAAGACGGGACTCGGCGCGGTTGGGCCGTGTGTGTGGGCGGCTAGAGCGGCCGCGTAATCGTAATGATCCTACAACAGTAAGGGGAACAGCCCCAGAGAGGAATCCCAGAGGGCGAAAAGTCCACGTTACTCTCCTCGTCTCAATGCATCCTTTTACGCAAGAAAAACGTAGGAAAATAAACCTCGGCGGTGCAACCTCAGTGGCCTCACAGACGGACATACTACATAGTGCCAAGGCTAGAAGATCGGAACGCGAAGAAATCCGCCGCCGTCACGAGAGTGCTCTCTGCATCCAGTCCCACTGGCGCGGCTTTCAGAAGTATCGCGCGGTCAGGCAACAGCTCTCTCGGATATTTCAGGAAGATGTCCTCGGACTGGATGGGATGCGGGCCCTTGTTCTCGTCGGGAGTGACGACTTGCTTCTCGCTCAGTGGTCCGAGGCAGTAGTCCGTGCAGGAGATGGTGAGCCCTCTGTCTCGATCGACTATTCTATTCTCCGTCACCCTCTGTCCAAACGAGTTGGCGGTAGCCATATATCCCTGCTACTTTATCCTCAATCCATAACCCTTCGCAGCGTTTCGCCGTAACAGTTTTCTCCTACAGGGCTGACCTTTCTTCAGGCTGGTCCTTACAGTATGTCAATGGCCCCGATTCAAACCATTGGATTGTCCTGGTTCGACAGCTCTCTATTCTTCTCCTTCGCTCTGTAGCCAACTCCCCACGGTACGTCCCTCGCCACTTGGTCTCGTGCGCTCCCTCCTACTCCGATCCTCCCAGTGCCACCGCCTCATCCAACCACCTACGGGTTCTCGATTCCCTCCTTTCTCCCACGTCGAGTGCACGCTCGCTAGGAGAACGATCGGAAGATCTGTGCGCCAATATTACGCTTTACGTCACGCGGCGTGGATTGTACCCCCTCCTGGCAAAAGCTCTGAATGACATCGTGCGTTTCGATCATCTCACGCGTATCACTTTCTAACGTGTTCTTAGCCTGTGGATGACAAAAAATCACCATCGATCCCATTACTCGTCCCTCTCCTTACCTATCCACTACGAACCTTTAATCCCTCGCACCCAGAACCATTCCTAGATGCATACACTCTGCTCATTCAACACGTGTTGTCGCTCCCGTTACTCCCCAATCGATTTCCTTTTGCTTCACTGACTCACCTATCTGCCAACCTGCCACTTGCGGCAGCCTCCGTCTTATCTCCATCGATCCCGCAATTGGCGACTGCGCTTGGAGTAGAGGCAAAGGTGCATATTCTTGCGAATATGGCTGCTTTCGTGCCTCCAAGATATCCTTCGCTTCCTCCTGCGTCTCTCACAGCCCTGTTGCACCTCATGGCCAACATTATGGGCACACTTCCCTCCGGCGCGCTAGAGCCTCCATCGTCTACCTCTAACGGGAAACACGTCGCAATTACTGAAAGCGACTCGGACTCGGACTCGGAAGAATTAACACGCGCGTCTACCTCTGCTTCTACTCGTGTACCCATACCTCGATTAGATGAGCGTACCCTGAAGCGACTACAAACACTCCCAACGACCATTCACATCAGCTCTCTTATCCGCGCTACGCAGAGTCACACCTCGACGCGTATCGCGCTCTGTGATTTCTTCTTTGCACTCTGTACTGTTTGGCCTTCTCGAGCAGACACTGTACTCAGCACGGTCGTAGTGTCGACCGGTGGTGGGCTTGTACGTGAGTTGTATCGTGGTTACGTGCGGAGCTCCCCTCTTGGTGGTGATGACAGCTTCGCCACGCTTCTAGGTATGTCCTTCCATCTCACCTCTGATTCCGCTTCATGACTTATGACCCCCCGTAGACGCTGCCCATGCAAGTTCTTGGCCTCCTTTACTTTTCTTGACCGACTTGTACACGCATTCACTTCTCACCATGGGGGACGACGAGTTCTTCTCCGGTCTTAGCGAACCGATACGTGCAAACGCTCCGCGTAACCCGCTTACACTGGATGAGATCACGTCTCTATCCCGGAAATTCCTGAATATTGCCTTCACGCTGTTTTGGAGGGAAGAGCAGATAGGTACCCAAGACGCTCATGTTCCCGGCCTCAGCATCAAATGGGACGGTGTGCGGCGAAAGCTAACGCGTTTCCTGCAAGCAGTTCACACGCGGGAGTACGCACCGCATCTATTTAGCATGCACACCGCTTATTTACGACCCCCCCCCCCCCGTTTCAGCTCCAGAAGGCCATTCACACCATCCGGCCATTGGCTGGTGAATGAACGCATCGACATCGACTCGTTCGTCGAGGTCGCCGTGTGAGGAGTCGTCTCTTCCTGCTGCTATCTGACGTTTTCTCTGATTGGTGCGGTGCGACAGAGGCGAGGAGGAGCAGTTCGTTCCGCCGGTACCCGGGCCGTCACGGCGCGTCTCGAAACGATCGCTCGCGTTCTTGTCGCCGCGGCTCGGCGTGCTCAACAACATCCCATTCGCCATACCTTTCGAAGCGCGCGTCAACATCTTCCGGTCGTTCGTCGTCAACGATAAGCGCAATTTCAGGCCAGACATACGATCGTTCGAAGAGTTCCGTTCGCGCACACATGCCACCGTGCGCCGCGGCCACGTCGCGGAAGACGGGTTCGATAAACTCGCAGATGCGAACCTGAAGCGGCCCATTGGGATCACGTTCATCGACCAATTTGGCGAGGAGGAGTGAGCGCGGCGGCTCTTTGTTTTTGTGGAGTTTTGCTGATCGAGCTTGCATAGGATGGGTATTGATGGTGGGGGCGTATTCAAGGAGTTCTTAACTGATCTGTCGAAGGAGGTGTTCGATAGCGATCGAGGCCTTTGGCTTGTCAACAAGACGAATGAACTGTATCCTAGCCATGGCTCCTATGCGACAGAAGGTAAGTAATGATCTCATTGCGCTTCTGACTATCCCCTCGGTGTTCATTTTTCTGCATAGCCCATAGCCTCAATTGGTACCGGTTCATTGGAAGAATATTGGGCAAGGCGCTGTACGAGGGAATCTTAGTGGACGTTGCGTTCGCAGGCTTCTTCCTCGCTAAGGTTCGCTCGTCTCGGTCGGTCGGATTGTCCTGCCCACGCTTATATGCTCCTTTTGTAGTGGCTAGGAAAGCAGAGTTTCCTGGATGACCTCGCATCTCTCGATCCGGACTTGTACCAAGGCCTTATATTCCTGAAGCACTACCCAGGGAACCCCGAAGATCTCTCGCTCAACTTCACCATAGCTGACGAGGGTGAGATCTCGAACCTAATCGGGGATTTCGGCGCTCAATGTAATGCGCAGAATTCGGCGTCGCGCGGACGATTGACCTCAAGCCAAACGGGAGCAACATCCCTGTCACGCGAGACAACAAGCTCGAGTACATCCTCCGCGTATCGCACTACCGCCTCACAAAGCAAATCAAGCAGCAGAGCGACGCGTTTTTCGAAGGCCTGTCCGATATGATCGACCCGAAGTGGCTCCGGTACTTGCGCACTACGGTCTCGTCTATTTTTTTTTCCTCACGCGTCCCCGTAGGATGTTCAACCAACAAGAATTGCAAGTCTTGCTCGGCGGCGTGAATACCCCAATCGACTTGGACGATCTACGACGGAACACGAACTACGGCGGCTTGTACAGCGCCAGCGAACCTACCATTCTCGCCTTTTGGAAGGTACGCTCGTGCATGGCCACTGGCCGTACTTAATTCCCATTTTCTTTGTAAGGTCGTTGAGAGTTTCGACGCGGAACAACGCCGAGCGTTACTGCGCTTCGTTACGAGCGTCGGGCGACCGCCTCTTCTGTACGTACTACCTTTCCACCTACCTACTTCCCGGTCGTACACTGACTGCCCGTCGCTACATGCGATTTATAAACAGGGGGTTCAGCGGCCTCGTCCCCAAGTTCTGTATCCGCGACGCAGGCGGCGACGAAAATCGGCTGCCGACGTCCAGCACCTGCGTGAATCTGCTCAAGGTACACATGTCGTTTCTTCCTGGCATCGGCCCCCTTTTGAGCTGAGTCGGTACCCCCCACCACCCCTCCGCAGCTACCTCGCTACCAAAACGAAAGAGTCCTCCGCCGGAAACTCCTGCAAGCGGTTTTCTCCGGCGCGGGGTTCGATCTGTCCTAAAAAAAAAACAAAAATCAAAGATATTTGGCCGACCGGGGGTACTACTGTCTTTGTATCATGTTATCCGTCCGTCGCTGTGGGCGTCCAGGGGATGTTCTTCCCGTCTGTCGCGTCGTTGTGCGTGGGGTGCGCTGTCTCTTGTACGTGGAGTAGAGATAGATGTTACGTTTTTAGAATCGCTTGGGAGCGTCGTCAATTGTATTTTTTGCAACTTCCTGCTTCGAGTTCTCTCTCTCTCTTTAGATCTGGGTGCAAGTGAAAACTTGAACCATCCCTACGGTTGTGAAGTTCGGCTCTCTCCGAGAGTTCAATCTCCGCCCGCAACGTCCAATTCATTTCCTCAGTCAGTGTACAGTAATATGTAACAGTGCACAAAATCCAAATAGAAATCTAGGAAACAAAATTAAACAGCTGCAAAAACGAAACCCAAGGCCCCCGTCCAATTCCTCGAATCCACGAACGAGCCCCCGACCTCACATGGCGAGTAATCATGCTCCCATCCTCCATCATTGCAGAGACGCTACAGATACATAAAATTTCGCCAGGTTGCCTCTCCAATGTGAATGACAATTCTTCTACATTACCCCGTATACCCTGCGCACCGTTATCCTTGATTGACCAGACGGCATTATTTCGGTCCACATCACCTCGAATGTCGCGGGAGATTACCTCCTCTCCCGTACGCTGCGTAGTGATTACTTTCGTGCTGCTCGTGTCCCCTCCAGCCGACCCAAGCCTGATATTTGCTGCTATACTCGAATTTGCCGTGTCAGTTCTGTGTACGACCACCACACCTTCGCCAATTGTCAATCTCTGCGGCTCCACACTCCTGACTTCGTTGTTCGGTACGACGACTCTGAGACTGACCGAAACAATGCGGAGACGTGGGTCGTGAGCGAGACAGAGGAGCTTAACGTTGACGCGGACGGCGTCCCCCGGGACAACCAGTTGGTCGGGGACAAATGTAACAGAAACGAAACTAGATCCTTGGTCGGCGATGTCGCACTTGAGGTATGACGGTGCAGTTTTGTAATTGAAAGCGGGCAAGGGAGGAGCTGGTTCGCTTTCGTCTAGCTGAATGTTGGCAACTACGTTTTCGGCATCAGCCTTCTCGGAGGACGACACGGGACCAATCTTTGCAGGAAAGTATCCTGGTATTGTGGCTTGGAAATCAGGATCCAGAAACCTGACAACCACATCTAAGTAATTTTAATTGACCGTACAATGGTTGTTTGACATACGTCTTAATCTTCACATAGCTGGATGGGAAGACTCGGACATGGCCTAGTGGGCCTACATTACCTGGTTCACGACCCCCATACCAGTTCTCATCTACCATCTCGGTAATGACGACGGCGTTTCCGCGAATAAGTTTCAGTCCCTCGACAGCAGAAAACTTGGTGGGTTTCGCGTCAATTCGATGTTATATCCCTGTAACATATCCCCGTAAAAGAACGACTTACCATATCTCCATCCCAATCATAGAATACAATAGCATGCGCATATGCCAGGGGTGCCACAGCTCCGCCACCTCGCAATCTGGGCACGATGTGAAGGAGATCTTCCTCTTGAACCCCATAGGAAGAAAGTTTCAAGTTGTCATTCAGCTGCCGTCCACGGAAAATGAGGCGTTGTTCGTCTGCGAGGATGATGATCAGATGGAGAAATGACATTAGCATCTGAGGCGTACCCGGCGATATCCCTTCCTTCTGCTGGATAACACGTTTCAACGTCAGGACATCCCTGTCCAGAGCTACGTCACACTCCAGAGTTTTCCCAGTGAGAAATATAATGAAGACGATGGGGGACAGAGGGCGGTGCGAAAGAAACAGTATTGTTCCCTCGGAAATGCCGTAGAACTCCAAATTCCTCTCGTCTTCAAGCTCTGGACTATGATACCGATGGAGTAAATTGCATATACTGTCTTCATCAAGATGCTGAAGACGTTGCCGTGCTATATGTTAAGAGGATGAGATCGATAAGAAATTGAACATGTCCCCCTTGTCGTTCATACCGATAGGTTGTCCAATGGTTGCCTGAATCCGAGCTTTCAAGGCCCCAACAGCCTCGCTGAGAGCAATATCGAATACTAGAGAGGTTTCCCATTGATACTCGACGAAGATGAGAACCATGGAGAGAAGAGAGACGTCGACATCTGAGAGTAGCCTGTCTTTATAAACAGGAGGACAGACTTTGATAAGGCCATCAAATTGCATCAAACCGTGTGAAAACAGGCTGGACGACCAACTAATAAGGTGGACGTGATGGACTTCGCTATCAGAAGGGCTGGCTGCTCAAGCGCTCAAGGCAGGCTGTGATACAATTGCCGTGATGTTCACCTTCCATCGCCTCAGCCCTGAAGGGCCTGACTAGGCCTCTCTAATCGTTCACTTCCTCTGTCTCTCACTGATCCTTCTCGGACAGTAGACTCCAGGTGATCAAGCAAGGCGGGCTTGGTCAAGGGGTGCCAGTTCCCAGTGCATCTGCAAAACTGGAGCCAGTCAGGACTGGTCTGGATCAGTCCTGACAGCCTTTGACAGGCTCCGTTTATACAGATGTGTTAGGTCCAGTTCCGCTTCTCCACCAAGCCACGGTGACCTGTACGCTGGCTACTGGCAGCAGCTAAGTGTTGCGCTCTGCACGCAGGATCACAGTACCAGCGAGACTGTTGTTCGAGTCCACTTGTTAGAATACTTGCTATCACCAGCAATGGATCTGGGCGTCATCACACCTTTCCTGTGTATCTATCACATCTCGTGGTGAGTGTTATCGACACGTGTCGGGCATCTATCATCATCATTTGTCTCCCTAGCAATATATTGGCGGCAATCTGTCTGTAAATTACACGAGGCATCCCAGTACAGAACATACCTAGTTACTGGTGCTGCTGGGCGAGCGGGGACACCCCAGTATGAGGTGAACCAGGCAGATTTATGACCATACGCTCCGTCCCTGACATAAACCCGTCTAGAAACGTTCAAGTGTAGTAAAAGGAAACCTGCAGCTGGATAGGATAGGCGAAAGAATTGTCGATACCTTAGCGCTTAGCCTTTGTGCTGCGCCAAGCACCCATGTTTCTTGCCTGACATTCGGGTGTACTTTCGTCCTCGCACGTTGCGACCTCTTCTTCTCTTTCAGAGGGCCCTGGAGTCCAGCGCCGAGCCATGCAAGTGCCCCGTATAAATGAGGAGACCATTGTCCTAAGTGTATGTGGTGGATTTCAGTCAGCACACCCGAGAGTCGAGATGGAGCACAGTGTAGTTTGTATGGTGCACACATTTCAAATATCAAAAACGGAATAAAAGCTCTGAAAATTCCCCATTCCAATCACTTGAACCCATGAACGAGCCCCCAGTCACAACCTGGTGAGTAATCATTCTCCCATCGTCCAATCGACAGGTACATAAAATTTCGCGAGGTTGCCCTCCCAAAGTGAATGACAACTGATCCAGATTACCAGGTATTATCGTTGGCCTTGATCAACCAGATGGCATCCTCTTGGACTATATCATCTCGAGTGTTGTAGGAGGTGGTCACCTTCCCAGTTCGCTCGATAGTGGTTTCTATCGTTCTCCCAAATCCCACCCGAAGCGGTCCAAGTTCAAGTTCTCTTGAGCTATCCCTATTGGTCTGGTCAGTTCTGTGCACTCCCTTTTTACTTTCTTCGATTGACAGTTCCCATGGCACTACACACCCAACTTTGTTGTCCGGTACGGTGACTTTGAAAAATGTGGAGGCGTTGGTTGTGGGTGGAACAGATGAGCTCGACCATGACACGGACCAGGAATGACCAGTGGGTTGGGGCCCTTGGGGGTGAAGGTGACCGAAACGAAACTAATACACCCTTGGAAAAGCTGCATGTAAGGTCTGACCTGAGGAGTTCTGTAATCGAAAAGAGGTAGGAGAGGAGTCAGTTCGCCCTCGTACAGTATAAGTATGCTACACATTCCTTTCCACGCTCCGATCATGCCGACCGTTGAGCCCGCTCCGATTACACTGATCGCTGAGCTTCCTTATTCCTTTGTCGTTTATATAAACTGGAAGAGAAACTTTGATAAGGCCATCAATCTCATGAAAAGAAACAAGTTAGTGTGTGCTGCCCAAATCAGTTGCTATCAGAGGCGCCGGATCGGGTTTGGCCGCTCAATAGAATACACCGCCGTCACCTATCGGTCTTATCTATTACAAGTCTTCGCCCCTTTCTCTCCCGCCAATCTCTCTCCGAGTCTGACAGCAGACTTCAGGTGATATAGTACAAGCGGAGCAGGCGGCGTATACACGGGCCCCTGTACACAGGCCAAGGGCCAAGTGTTGCGCTTGAAGAACTCTGCATGCGTTGACGAGGTCGTTCAACTTGTTTCAACACTCTCACTTTCCATTAGTGTCGCCCTCACTGGACCTCGTGAAACACGCGAACAGCGTGTGGTTATCCCAATACTTGGTTCATACCCAACTTCATCACGCCATAAGGCTTCTAATCCCTGGACCATTCTCTGCCGGGCTCTTCCTTCCTTGGGCATTTGAACGAAAGTCTCTTGTATGGCCAGCGTGGCCCTCGCCTCGCGCAAGGTGAGGCTATGGTACCGATAGATGATCGTGCTCAAAGGGCCAACTTGCGACTTGCACGTTGATGCATTGATTGATGACACATTCGGGCTATTCCTGGTTCCAAAGTATATTTATTGGCCCGCCCAGAGCCCAACTTGTACTCAAACCCAATTGCGATATCGAAGAGATAAGAAGGTACAACTTGAACGCCGTATATACATGCATACACATATACCCATACAGCGGTTTGTTGACCTACGGTACTTCTATTACATCCCACTGATGATCAACGCCGCCTGGCGTAAGAACAGATCTTCGGGCCAGGACCTCCAGTTATAGGGCAATGGGATTTAATACCGATGGCGAGTCACTCCGCCGTTCCCCGAGTCAAGAGTCTGCACTCTCTGGACCCCGTCACGAACATCATCGATGCATTATCATCATCAGCCCGGTAGGTAGGATGTGGATAGCGCCACCCGATTCCAAATATGGTTATGATTAATTGGGCGGAAACTATTCGTTGCAAAACGTAACTAAGAAATAAAAAGATCGAAAGCTGAAGTGCTGCACCTGCGGTAAAGCACACACAAAAAAAAAAAAAAGATTGAAGAAACAACAAAAATGAAAAAGGTCCCAAAGTCCCAAAGTCCTATCTCGGTCACGAGCGGGCGTCGTTGCCAGTCGCAGGACTGCACGCACATGTGAGTTGTTGCGGATAATTAGTTAGGTAGGTAGAAACCCGCCTTGTTTCATCCTTGGTGGTGGACCGTAACGTACGTGAGGCGAGGTAGAGTGGCGTGTGAGAGAGATGGGAGGGTCGTTTTCTCCGATCGCCGATATTAACCCGGTGGTAACGAGTATCTGGGTCTCAGAAGTGTTTCACCGCCTGCCCGTCTGGCGCCACACATGTGCGAAGCGTACAATATGATGTAATGTATGTAAAAGCACTTCATTCTTGCGCATGTACAAACACGGCGGGGCGGGCGTGTGATTCATTTTTGGTTTTTTGATGTTCTGCTCGACTGTATTTCTATAAACGCTAAATTCGACGCAACGCCAGTCAAATGATGGGTCGTCAACATGGGTAACTACAAGTCGTTCGTGACGAGTCGACGTCGATGGTCGTATCAGAGAGAGAGCGTGAGAGAAACTAGGCAAAGCAGGTAGAGGGCACAGCGCACGTCAGCCGTAATCTTATCGTACACCTATAAACCCTAACAGATAACATGATCCACAACACCAGAAAACGACACCAACGGCGGCGAAGGGAGAAGAGAAGGGCGAAAAAAGGAATATTCTCTTCCAAAAATTAGTATTAACCAAACAGTATAGCCGGGACAGGGGCGAGATGCGAGGCGCGAGGCTGGGTTTCTTTAGGGTACTGTTTACTAGTAGACGAACGAGCGACTCGCTGGCTAGTGAGGTCAACCTTTAAACTTTTTCGCTGGCTATCACCTCTGAGCGTGTATCGCTCAGCTTCTCGTCTTGCTTCTCATCATTAACGGTGTGTTGATCATGAGTGCTGGCATCCGAGTCGCTCTCAAAGGCGAGACCTTGCTTTTCGAAGTTCGATCCGTGATTCCTATACAAAGAGAGGTCTCAAACTGGAATATAGCAAGGGAGGAAAGGAGGACGCACTCGGGGCCAATGATGGTGAGGAAGATTATATAAGCAGCCACGGTGCCAATCAGGATACCCTGCACCCGGGCATAATCGGGCACGACCGTGGGCACACCACCCTTGATGATCGTAGTCTTCAAGTGATCACCACCCGTCGCCTCGATCTGTGAAGACGGCAGACGAGACCATCTATCAAATATATACAAAGTCAGTCAGCAAACAACAAGGAACGGCAAGTGAGGACTTGTACTTACGTTTCCGAGTTGATAGGTAACGCCGGGGAAAGTCGCGCGGAAACCGGGGGGGCTCATCTCAGCAAGCTGGATCGGGATGACACCCCACGCGCCCTGGACGCCGAACTGCAGCCAGAACGCGCCTGCAGAAAGCCCACCGAAACTGCCCGGTAAGATCCAGAGCGGGATAAACGCGCCAGCAATCAGAACGAAAATGATGATGGTTAGGCGACGGCCGATGTACTGCGAAACCATGCCGGCGATGGCACCACCGCTATTGTTACGCGAACGAACGGCAGAGTTATTATCACACAGATGCTCTAGATGCGGACGAAGAGTGGACGTACGCGATGGCACCGCAGTTGCCAATAATGGTGGCGACGGTGGCATGGTAACTATCAAACCCTTTGGTCGTCTGGAGGTAAGTAGGGTACAAATCTTGAGAACCATGCGAGAAGAAGTTGAAGCCTGAGTCGATCGTAAAGGTAGATTATTAGCCTCTCGGCCGAGTCCCACGCCACCCGCTAATTACGGATTGAACGCACCAGTCATGAGAAGCACGGCGTAGACGCACAGAAGCCAGTGCTTCTTCAGCATTGCGTTAGCCTGGTGAATGAACACCTTGGTCCTCTTTCCGGTGGTTGCGCCCTTTGCACGTTCTTCCGCACGCGCGCGGAGGAACACCTCGCTCTCGGGGACAAGGGCACGAACGAAGGCAGCAAACGCCGAGATGCCCGCAGCGGCCCAGAAGAGCGAGCGCCAGGTAGTGGAGGTGTGAGGAACGAGCCGGAGATTCATGACTGCAGCAAAGAGGTATCCGCAGGCGTATCCCTGCTGGAGTACGCCGGAGCCAAGACCACGCGCTTCGACAGGGAGATTCTCGAGCGCGGTTGACGACGCGAGACCCCAGACACCACCCATTGCGATACCAAAGATGGACCGAAGGGCGAGGAACTGTTTGAAGGTGTTGACAAATCCAGACCCGAGCTCGAGGACAGCACAGAAAAGTAGATTGATCACGAGGGGCCATTTCCGCCCGTAGCGGTCAGACAGGATGCCGAAGACGACCTAGGGCAGTGGGAGACGATCAGTATCTTCCTGAAAGTGGACACTGGGGAGGGGAAGGGCGAGTGGAGCACGCCTTCTTGTGGGAAGGACTGGAAGCAATATCTAACCGACGCGGGAGTGACAGCTCCCCTCAGACGCCCAAAATGTTGCACACGTGCTCATCAATCGTGTGACGAGGAAGCACTTACAGCGCCTACAGACCGGAACAGAAGGGTCAACGTGATGGCCTGCGTCTATAAAAGTACGATAACAATCAACTTTCAGTCGCAGGGTTCGACGGAAAGGGGGACGTAGAGCTTACGATGGTAGAAGCTTTGTCCTTATCGAATTGCTTCTGAAGGCGAGTGACACTGAGCGACACGCTGAAAAAGTCGATCGCATCGCAAGTCCAAGCAAGCCACCTTTGTTGCGCAGATAAAAAGGATACAATTAGCCCGGTTGATTACTTGAGGGAGGGAATAAGACATACCCAGAGAAGAATTGCGCCCATTGGACCCATGTGAGAGAACGAAGGACCTCGAGAAGCGGTCCTGGCATTCTGTGCACGAGCTTCGCGGCGTGGGACCAGATTGCGGATGAAGTAGGGCGCCATCTGGGAAGGGAAGAAGCGACGGGCTACTGGGGAGAGGAAAAGGCAAGCGAGCACATACGCATGGACTTATATATGGAAGTCAGGGTGGGAGAGAAGTTCTCCTAGCAAAGGTCCGACGGGCGTCGGATAGTAAGTTACTGGTTCAGTTCGAAGATTGATGGGTGTGCGACCGATCATCTCGCCCGGGTCGGGGCATGATGCATGAGGACCCAAGTGTGCCTTGCCCCAGGAGGGTGACACGGGGACAGAAAAGACAAGGAGAGGTGGAGTGGGTAGGCGACCGTGTACTGTACTATACGACGTAATTATTGAATTGAATTGGCAGGTGTTTCAAACGGGGTTAAGGTCACGCCGACCCAGGCTAGTCCGGACTCGGGGATTGTAAAATCTGGATATCCGAATACTTGAACGAGAACTCTGTTTTTTATGGTTTACAATTACAGCAACTCGAATGACAGAGTTACAAGTCCGAGGTGACTGACTGTATGGGTCCCACGACATCTTTATCTGCGGCGGGTGAACGGGGCGTCCAGCGATGGGTTAACATTGGAACAAAGATAGACCAGCGCCCGATACAGTATATTCAGGCACTCGCGCCCCCATCTCTTCTCTTCTTACAACCAGACAATATCCGGTTTAAGAGGACCAGGCTCCCTAATATTCTCAAGACGACGTGACTTCCTTATAAACAAAAATACAGTAATTCAGTTCAGAGGACTCTGTTCACGTCCGTAACGAACTCACGTAGTAATCTATACCAACATAGTACATACTTAAGGTAAGGCCACAAAGTGAGTTTCAACGGTGTTCGATGTCGACACCGTCACCAAACTGAGCTGGCACTTGCTGGTCGCGTGAGTTCCCGATCATCGTCAAGATGTTTTCCTCCCGGTCTCAGTCGTCGTCGGCTGGGTTGAGGCAGTGGGGGAAGCGGGTCACGATATCACAGGCTGGCACATATCACACTAAGCCACAATCTCCAGAAGGATCTTCACTATCCGGTAACCAGGTTCCAAGGCCGCGGCCCAAAGTTAAATGTGTGTTCGATTCCCTGTCCTCGAGACAGCACGAGATGAGCTTCTTCAGGGTTGATGGATTGTCCAGATTTCGACCTGTGGGTGCAGATGCGCTAAACACACAACTAACTTGGTATACTACATGAGTGGTTATGGAGCAGAGAGGGGGTTCTTCCATTCCGGCACCGTTTGGATAGGTCCAGACTGCATCATTTGAGTGCGATCACGGAAGTAGTAAGAAGAAAAAAAAAAAATAAAGCCCAAGGAACAGACACACCTTCCAAAAGCGTCCAACGCCCTCGATATTTCTTCGTAGCTGGACTACAGTGGCAAGCGCGAACCCAAAGGGGTTTGGAGAAACTAGTTGCCCGCGATCGCCGAAGGTTCTTTCCCCACTCCAAATTCTGTGCTGCAAAGCAAAAAATAGCAAGCAATAAGCGAGCAGGCACTGACGGAGGGGTCCCCGCAAGCCCCACGCCCCCCACATGTCGCGCAAATAGAGTCCCCGTCGGCAAAAAACGCAAAGCCACTCACTGTAGAATGAACAACCACGAGGGTGATGACTCAGCGGCGGTGAGCTGGCGCAGCACTTCCGAACATCCTAGCGCCGGTTGCATCTCACAACCGCCAGTGCGTCAACGCGTCAACCTCGGCCTCGGTCCCCCCCCCTCGTCCCATATGCGCCTCTCACGACGACGACCGCGGCGCCAGAGGCTTAACGTGTGACGCACACGATATTCCCGATTGAAACTTTCAATTGGAAGTGTCCCCCAATTGATGTCGCCTCGGGGGTGAGGACAGCAACGCGGGCATTATCGGCGCGGCTGATAACTATGCAGGTACAACTTGGCTTCTTTTTATTCAGAATCAAACAGGGTGGGCTCTTAGATGCTTGCTGCCAACGCAACATCACCCTGGTCTTTTGGACTATACCATGCCGCGGGGGAGTGTCGTGTATCCCATCGTACCATAATGACGGACACAGCCTCGACGAAGGCTCCTCTATTCACAGGTCAGACATGATCAACCCTAAGCGTTACCGTCCTAGACCTGACGTGCTTCGTGCTTAACTATGTAGCTTGTCCAATTCGTCACCATAACCGCGGGCGAAGAAGAAGCGAATAACGAGTACTGTACTCGAGCAAGCTACCGCCTTACATATAAGTTTAGCCGTGTTCGGGCCAGACCAAGTACCGTTTGTGTCCCTTCCCGCACCCCCCACTCATCCTCCACATTTGCATGATTTACTACGCGGAGCAGTCAGCGCAGTGCGTGGCATGGAAGCAGGTGAGTTATTGCTACTGTGTACCTCTTCGAGCATATTACGTGACGGTTATGTTTGGCTCCCCGCGTGAACGATTTACCAGATTGTGGACGTGAGCAACACCGAGGCATTTACGACGGAGATGTTAGGCCTAGCTGCCCAATATGAGGTTAAGGCACCCGCCAGATTTAATTCGGGGACAAGGTTGCTGAATCACCCCTCACATCTTGTACTCATTTCGCCCGATCTTGTGCCCTCCGCGGAACGACCACGCAGGCGTTGAGAGTGTGGGTGGAATACGTGAAGCAGCATGGCAACCTAGAGCCCGAACGCGCTAAACAACTCATGTAATTATTTCCCTTTCTTTTTTTCGCTCCAACGTCTTCCCTTCCCAAAAGACAAAGGACGGACGAAGTAACTGACTTTAATTGGGTGGAATTTCTTTATCGCAGTCAGGTGGTCACCGATGCTTGGATCGTCCTTCAGGTCGCCTGCCGGGTCGATCTACATGCAGCTGAGGAGCAGGGGGCTTCGGCGATTGCGCGCACGCCTTTCTCTTCTGTCAATATCAAATTAGCCCAGAAACAAGGTGAGGCAGTGGCTGGCTCGTCATGCGTGTCGTTAGCCTTGGCTGACTAGCGACTCTTTCTTTTTTTCCCGTCTCCGCCCTCACAGCGAAGCGGGGTGCTCTGATTACCTTGGCCCACATATTAGAATTCGATATTGCCAAACTGCTGTACCATTACAACCGATTCATCAGTTACACGGGGTGAGGTTAGAACTCAAAGTTTTTGTAACTTAGTTGCCCGTC
Organism: Lactarius vividus; assembly: GCA_021527035.1. Lineage (NCBI taxonomy): Eukaryota > Fungi > Basidiomycota > Agaricomycetes > Russulales > Russulaceae > Lactarius > Lactarius vividus. The sequence goes on from JAKELG010000052.1 coordinate 179,057, forward strand.
TTACATTTTCTTGTTTCCACGATACTGTACATCTTTACATTTCACACTTTGGTGACCGAAGGAAGCGGTACTGGACTGGACTGTATACTGTAGCAAGCTAATGGCAGTGGGTATGCAAGCGCTGCTAGTGACACAACGGGTTCGTCCTGTACCCGAAGTACCATTGACAGTCTCACGTATGAATCCAAATATACCGTAGAACCATCATGACCTCTCAAATGTCACTTATCCACCTATCCCTGGTCGGAACCGCAGCCATCTGAAGGAGACATAAGGAATGAAAGAAATGAAGGGCCGCTTCTGGGTGCACATAGCCTAAGCAGGGCCCGTAGGAAGATGTCTCGAACGCGTGACTTTGTCCATCCTGTGTGGGAAGAGTAAGGAGACCTCAAGGGAAAACGAGACCTCGTACGCGAGTTGCCCTGAGGCCAGGGTCGTGGAAGCCTGGATTACTTCGCTCTGATCTAGGTGCCAGCATAGAAAATCAGATAAACTATCCCCAGTTCTACGTCCACGTCATCTGGTGTCAACCCTGCCCCTCCTTACGTTTCTTACTCACACAACGAAGAAATGCCTTGGACGTAACTTACTCGAGGATGCTATCACAGCACATGATCTATCCGTCATCTTTTCGTAATGATTCTTGCATCACTTGAGATCGGGGAGTTGGATTGGAAATGTCGTTTTTCTGTGCAGGGAAAGATAAGGATAAGGTGCGAATCGATAAATTGGCAAGCGGTCCGATGATACTGTACTATTCAGAGTGAAAAAAAAAAATTGACAGGAAAAAAAGATGAAGAGGCTGCTATAGTCAATGGCAAGGCCGACGAGCGTCTATGTTTGCCTAAGCGGAAGGCGCACGGAGGTATGCCATGTACGGCAGACTGAGAGGGAGGGCTATCAGAAGCATGGCTCGTCGACAAGAGTTCCGAAGCAAGACTAAACGAGGGAACGAAGTTAAGAGACGAGTGCGTGGAGAATCCTTTGGAGAATATAAACGGTTTCTTTCGTCTTTCGTGGTGGGCCATGACTCGCAGGGAACGGATAAAAGGACGTACTGTACTTATGCCTCCGAGCGATTGAGCGGTTGACGATTGAGAGCGCTGTCTCGTCATCTCATCCCTGATACCTAAGGCGGTTGTAGTCCATGGCCTATCCGTAGAATTGAATGTTTGTCGAGGGTTCCGGTTATTGTGTGTGAGGACAAGGCCAAGACCGGACAAGCCAGGTCCGGGCTCAGTAACGCACCTTTGCAAGCCTTGAACACTCGCCTGCCCCCCACGATCCCACTCATCGCATGTCTGCAACAGCTGCCTTCCTTCTCTTACTATCATGGCCACTCTTCGTCACCTCCTCCACGGATCCTCGTGGCCTCCCACCAAGCCCCCTCAACATCGTCGTGCGCAGCAGTTCACGCAATGTACCACCACAGGGCTTCTACGACCCACGCGACCATGGCGGTAGTTGGCTCACGGTGCGTGCCACCGTTCCCTTATCTAGGCATGCGCCCTGATAAAGTTTCTTCAGCAAGTAAACAACACGTTCCCCGCCGGCTTGGGAGAACCCATAAATGTCGTACTCCTTGGGACGTCCGACTCCGCGGTCCTAGTTGATCAGCAGAATGACGGCGGCTTGCGCAACTACTTTTTGTACGCCGACACCTCAGTCTCCTGGCACGTCATTAACCCGCTCCCTTCGCTATGTTCAGGTCGATTGGATTCGCTGGCGAATGCCTCGGGCAACATTCCGGGAGCGATCAGGCGGCTAATCTCGGTGACGGCCATGGGTATTGTGCGTCTATGGCCTTTTTTTTTTCCCTTCTTCTTCCGACCCTCATCTCGTCTTTTTCCCCCTGTGACAAAAAAGTGAACGAGACAGCGGTGATGCGTTGGGATTATGGTGACCCTACACTGGGAACGTGTAAGGAGACGGTACAAGGCGGGAATCATTTCCGATATTGGACACAGACCGGCAGTGAGGCTAATAGGTGCGCCCCTGCTCGCCCTGACCGATGACGTTGTCATTTCAATACTTTCTAGTGGCGCCGTATTTATGGCCGTTTCTTATGAGCTTCCGGAAGCATGTGAGTTTACATTTAACGTGACACTTCCAATTTTATGTTGACCACTATTCCCAAGTGAGCCACGATATCGTCTTTAACGGGTGCGCATCCCCACACCGTCAATACATTGCGTTACTGAGACCCCCTCCCCATTACGACACTACAAAGGTACAATCTCGCTCGGTATGTCTAATCCAATTTTCCCAATTTGTCACACTACTGATCTTGCTCACCCGAACCCCTCGCCGCCGTTACCTTTGGTGTCGCTCTTGTGCAGCGACTGGCTCGTCGGTAATGCGACTGCGCAATCGAACCTCGTCCCAACGGCCAACCTAACGAACACGACGACATTTTCTGGACAGACGACCTACGGCGGATACGTGTACCAGAACAGTGTAGAATACGTTTCGGGCTTCCTAACGAACGGTTCGGACGGGATCAACCACTACCTTTCTGTCGGTGCGAACGGGACGAACGCGGTTGACGGGCTCGTCGCGCTGCTGACCGTGAAGATCCTGTCGTCCCCTCCCAACTCATCTCATTCCTCGTTGTGCGTACCTTGTGTTTTGATATTCCTTCATCCAGCTACTGACGTCTGTTCCCAGGGCGCGGGCGTCCGCGTGGCCGTCACTCGCCTCCACAACTATTGCCACTTTCGCACTCCTTATTGCGCTATCCCTCGCGTAATTATATATATATACCGCTAGCTCTCCTCTCCTTTCTGCCTGCACGGACTAACCAGGATCCCACTTAACTACCCATTACGTATATATCTGACTTTTTACCACCGCCGCAGTCATTTGGTGTAATCTTACTTAGAGGAGACTAGAGAATGCCGCTCGTGGACGTATACATACCATAGTATGGGCCATGCCTTTTTTTTTTTTTTCTTCGCGCCTCTTGATATACGATATAATGGTAGCGGAAAAGGTAAGGCAAAACGAGGTGTAAAATTAACGTTGAGGCGGGCTAAATCTTGCATGCTATGAGTGACGATGCGAAAACGAGAGGAAGAGATGAGTGCGGATGGTAGCTTGAAGCAGGAAGCGCAGAGAATAATAGATACAGTAGACGGTTTCGAGAACACGAAGGGTGGTAATGATTTTTGAGTTACAAGAGAGCACATTTTATACTACTCTGGCAGTACGAATTATAAATACAAGTCCTATAAAGTATCACAAGGCATCAGAGCATATATGAACGCATCGCTATAACACATAGCCGGGACGATTCAAGTGAGGTAAAAAAACCAATAACTGTAAGTCATATGAGTGGGGAATAGAGACTGTCCGAAGCCGAAACCGGAGTAGACAAGGAAGTAAACGGAGTCGAGGTAGTGAGCACGGCTGGGTATGCGACCATCGCCCATTGTCGGCGCTCGCGCTTGATCCGAGAACGTATCCACAAGGTAGTCGTAACCGAAACAGAGATCAAACAGAGAAAGAGATGCATTGTCACTTCGGAGTGTCGCATCAGATACCCTCGCCGGGCCGCCCCCATCGCGCTCAGTAACGGAGTGGCCAGCGGCTGGGATCCCCCTGCGGCTCTCTCGAGGCAGAGTATGATATTATCTTTGACGGCGAAGGAAAGTAGAGGCGCAGTGGCTCTTGACTACTAATAGCGAAAGAATACGGCTCGTGTAAGGCACACGCATCTAAGCACAGGCTACTTACTATCCGATAGCTCGCGCAGCTGACTGAACGGCGAAGATTGCTAGCGATTAGACGCAAAAACTTATGTATTTCAGGACACAACCCCAACGCAACCTCACTGACCCATCACGCGTCCCGTCCGAATTTCCACACGGCGTCCTGACTGACCGACAGCTGCCCATCCCGCCCAAAGCGCACGCCCTCACGAACGAGCATGCGCAGTTTCTCGTCCTGCAATGGGCCCATCCCACCACCACAGAACGCCCGGTGCCAATTCCTGCTGCCCACCTTCGCATCACTGCTGCGACGACGACGACCACTCGCCCTTGAAGCCGCCGACGAAGAGACTCGACGCGATGACGCGGTGGCACGGGATGCGCGGCGCGAACGGGTTGTTGCGCAGCGCGCCGCCGACGGAGCGTGGAGAGCCCGAGCCGAGCGCAGAGCTCACGTCCTTGTACGTCGATACCTTGCCCGCGGGGATCCGGCATATCAGGTCGTATACGGCCCAGTGGTGCGGCGGGACGCGCTTGCCGGCCTCCGTGCGGAACGCATCGCGCTCGGAGGGCGTCAGAGGATAGTAGATGTCACCTTTTTTTGTTTTTTTAATACGCAAAAGAATTACTGGAACAGAAAGGAAGGATCGTCGTCCTGGGGCTCGCTCACATTTGGAGAAGTCCGTTGCTTCTTGGTGGAGAGAAGGGTCGCAGTCGCTATTTGGTGGTAATGACGTTGCTCGCTGCTGGTACGGTTTTGGGTGAGCCCGCTTCGGGGGAGTGTATCGAAACGAGGTAAGGTCAGAAATATGTCGCTCTGCTGGCATGTCTGGTGCGTCTCACACACTTTTGTTCCGCGTTTTCGAGTCACTGTTCAGTCTATATATACAGGGATCCTTAATATTCCCCACGTGACTATGAGTAATTGGCGCTGTAACTGTAACTAACTAAAGTAAGTACTAAGCAAAGGAGAGACCCCTTTAACAAATATAAAATAAGAAGCCGAGGAGAGGGCTTGGGAGGAGAGAGCACGAAATCAACGCGGGCAAGCGCTTTGCAGGCACCACGGTCACTTCGCGATTGGCGTCGTTCTCAACGAAGGTAAGGGAACTTCAGTGGAGCTTCCAATCCTGCACACGGGACGCAACATCACCAACCCTATGTTCAAGTCTCATCCAAAGCCCTGTCCACAACTCGGGCCAACCACTCCTCTTTCCAGTGCCAATACTCCCGCTTCGGCGCGGGCGGGAGCAGTACGAACCCGTCGCCATAGTCCATGCTCGCCATGACCTCGATGAGCGCGAGCTCCGGGATGAACGTCATCGGCCAGTCGCGCACCTGCAGCGCGAACTCCCGCACGCTGAACGGGAGGCGTGCGGTGCTGTCGAGCACGTCCTCGGGCACGACCCAGCCGTACGGGTCCCGCAGCGGGAGGCGGCCGAGCATCCGCGCGAGCACGGCCGCGCAGCCGGGCATGAGGAGGACGTCGGAGACGTGGAGGGTCGCCAGGCGCGGTGCGTGCGCCGTGATGAACGTGACTGCGGGCGCGACGGTGCTGGACATGACGTGGCAGGTGTTGATGTGCAGGTGGCGCAGCCGGGGCAGGTTCGCTCTGGGTGGGTTGTGAGAGGCCGGGTCGAGCGGGACGGCGATGCGCGTCGGGTTGAGGCTCAGCGTCAGGTCGGTCAAGTCGTGCATGGTCGTGTGTGCGAAGCATTCGAGGATGCTACTGATGCGCGGGGTGCGGACGACGACGGTCAGGGTACGGAGAGTCGGCGCAGTGAGGAGCAAGATCTGCGAGAACAGGCCGGATGAGAACTGGGTGACGCCCTCGCTCTGGGGAAGAGGCACACATCATGATTTGGGCCGTTCACGCATGGTCGCTACGGGGTAAAATCCGTGAACGTACTAGGTCTGGTTTTGACTTGGCAGGGGTCTGTCCGTTCGAGTCCGCGATGAAAAGGTGATATACTTGTCGGAGGTGGGGAGGAAGGGACGAGAGGCAACGAACGGCGCACTGGAGGCTGTCGACACTCGCAAGGTAGAGCGTGTTGAATAGGAATCGAGAAGAGACAGATGAAATGTATTTTGAGGTGAGCGAGAGCGAGCGAGCGGTAACGCCTTCGTCAACGCAGGCATAGCGGAAGATATGAAGGAGGAGCTCTGGCGGGAAGTTCTGAATCATATCGTGAACTGCCAGTGCCCAGTTCAATAGGTCATCTGCGAGAAATCAAGGGCACTGACCTACCAGCGCACTAATATATAATCGGGTTAGTACGCTCAGCGAACCAGCCTAGCACGGTTATAGGTCTGAAGCTGAAGGAGGCAGCCACCACTGAAAAGCTACTTTCGTTGGGACCATCGGACATTTCAATTTCTAACCAATTCCCACGGCACGAGTACCAACTTCAATACCTGTCCCTGACGAACCATCGAGCAGTCAAGATTATGTCTACTGAGAAGACGGGACTAAGAACCCCGCGCCGCAACCATTCCGCGGTTGCTCGCCTGCCTTTTCCAGCAGCTAACATAGTACGCTACGTCCCCCCCAATATGTCAAACCGAATCGCGTGAAGCGTGATGACGAACAAAAAAAGAGGGAAGAGTGTTTATCGTAGATTGCGCCAAGGATTGGACCACCGCTTGTTTCCCTTGCAAAGGGAAAAACAGTGGTGAGCTTTGTGACTGTACTTTTGAACAGACCCTTATAGTGTGGTGAGTATGGTTCCAGTATGGTTCCTTAGTGCGCTTGGGTGTGTAACTTGGCGGTGCAAGTTACTACAAGCTCCATAATTTCTTCAAGTTACATCGATGTCAAGTTGAACTGGCGTCATGTGTATCATGCCTATCGGCGATCAACGAGGCTTCCCATTGGGTACCGACTCATATCAACTATTTCGCTTCGACTCGGACTGACTTCACGCTTCGGGCACCTCCTTATGGACTTATGCGCGTTTCATCACTGTAAGTGGGCTCACGCTGCAATTGGTCTTCATCTCTGATGTGTATCCCACTAATAAATATCGATTCAATATATATATAAGATAGGCGCCCTATTACACCCCGTGCATTAGTGAAATAATTGTAATTTAGTCGCGTTCAGTCGCAGACTCTACTAATCCGACTTGGTGACCACCTGACCCCCGACTGGCACAACACTGACTTGGAGCACAGCAAGTAGCTAGCACAGATCTCTGGAAAAGGCTCCGCCATTATCCATGCACAGAACTTAGTCCTTAAATGGGGTGAATCAAGGACATGTTCGTCATGAATTGCATAGCATCAGTCCGGTAGTTGTCATCACCAATCACTCGGGGGAAACGTGCGTCGCTTTGGAAGATAAGTGCCTTGGGCTTCAGAGGATCCCATTGCGGCCAAGTCACCTCAGACCCGGGATCGGTCTCGCCATTGGGATTGAGGTTGTGTGTAAACCAAATGATGTGGTCCCTGAGTTCTGAGGGCAGGGCTTCATCAAACATCCCGAACGAGTTCACGAGATCCAACCCATGGAACTAGAAGAGAAAGTCAGCCGTCTACAAGTTGAAAATAGGAAGCTGCGGAGCGTTCACACCGATCCAATGAAAGGTATTTCCTTCCCACGCTTATTGACTGCGAAGCGTATCAGCGATCTGCAGCCTGCTTTCTCATAATTGAATACAAACCAAATCCCCACGACCGTTGAGTTCCAGCCACGTTCTGCAATAACAGCCGACGTGGACCGTGGAAAACGAAATCTCCTTGAAGAGCCGCAATGCGCTTGAATTGTGGACCTAGTTAGTGATCGACCTCAGTCTCGATTAGGCCGACTCGCGCGAGAAAACATACTGAAAATGTTTTTATAACCAGTTTCGAAAGGAGAACCAGCCCTCTGGTCATCCGGGTAATGCTTCAAAAGCAGGTCAATTTCACTGTCTGTCGCATTCCACATCATGTATTGTTTCATGTAGTCCTTCAACTCGGCAGTGGTGCTATCAAAATAATGAGTTTATCATATAAAATCAAGTAACATTTATACTTGCGTGATGTTCCTCGAGGAGAACGAGAACAAAGAACCCTCGTCGTCACAGTTTCCTGTAAAGTAGATGAGACCCATGCTAGATACGATAATGGAACCATACCTGTAATCATGGGTACGTTTGACACTTGACCACGTAGAACAGAATACTGAGGGGGCTCTGTCAAGAATACGCCATCGACTCGGGGCAACCAGGCCAACATCAGCGCCTGCGATACGATGAAGCCTCCAAACACACCTCAGAGTGAAAGATGTGCTCCTACCTGATACGAAAACATGTTCGGAGACTCGTCCATAGCCTTCTTGTACGTTGCGTACGGAACCTTACGAAGACAATCGAGAGTGTCATCACGTCCTTGACAGCCGGTCTTCTCAACCATGAAGTCGTAGTGCCGTTGGCCGTTTTCTATGTCGCCGACTGGGATGGGACCACCGGACTGCATGACCGCGCCACGGAACAAGTTTTCGTTGTCTCCTTTGTTCGTTATCATTTGCATGGCCACCGAGATGGCACCAGCGCTTTCCCCCCAGCTACTCGAAGCTAAGTCGACGGCGCCAAAGGTGGTGGGGATTCTCACTTACATCGTGACTTTCGAAGGGTCACCACCGAAGTTTGAGATGTATTTCTGCACCCATCTCAACGCGACGCGTTCTTGAAGATGCGTGAACGAGCGGTTCGATTCGGAGTGTTAACAACTTACGATCCTGAAGGCCAAGATTGCCAATCTTCGCTTCCTTGACTTCTCTCCCAGGTAAGAAACCCAAGGCTGTCAGGATGAAAGATTAGGATCTGAAGAGCGTCCGCAGGACATCAATGAACATACCAGAAAGACTAGAAACGTCGGCATCAGAGGGGGGCTTCCCGATGTAAATATAGAGACCTCACCGATAGTTGATGCTAACGTAGATGACCGGCTGCTTGAGTTCGATTGAACGTTCGACCACCTTTCCGCCATCGTAACTGCCGGGAAACGATTGTCAGACAGTAGAACAAGTAGGATGGGGCACGCACGTAGTGGGACTACCAACCTCAAATCCACCACCATATATCCACTGAAAAATATGTCCGCTTGAACGCCATACTCGGGAGTATAAAATCACCTACCACTAGGACAGGGTAGTTAGAATCAGGTTTGGCATCGGCGGGCTTCACGACATTTACATTGAGGCCTTAGAGGTAGTTGAGCTCTGCAAGATCAGGAGACGTAGTATGGCATGCGCCTTACAGTCCTCGGCATCATGCATAAGATCTGAATACATTCTTTTGAGAGCACTGCCCAATACTGGCACCCTATCGAATGCTTTCGGGAGAGTGAATTCTTGCTGTGGGCACGAGTGGCCATATTTCTGAACGGTGTAGTTAAAGCGTTCATATTCCAGGATGGCATCCGGCTGGCGCAAGCGCCGGTCACCAGTCCTAGCAGACGTCTGTAAGTACTTATGTTGAGCCGTGCACAGGGGAGGAGGCTCACGGAGGATATGCGAAAGGGATTCCCAGGAACTGGTGGGTTTTTCCCTTTTCGATACCAATGAAGTTCCCACTGTCGAGTTTGACTTCTGGGTCCTTAGGACCGGGGGGTGCAGCCCACGTTTTGTTGCCGCGTGTATCGCCAGATGTCAAAGGGAAGCCAAAGTCTTGTACTGTGACTTGAGCCGTAAAAAAATCCACTTGTGAGGCAAGAAAGAAGAGGGCACGGGCGGAAAACAAGGCCAACTTGAACTTGAAGGCCGTGAGTTTGACTGGCATGACTAGGAAAGGTCAGTCGTATAGCAGAAAGGGAGCGGGAGCCTGAGTTCGAGTTGCTTCACGAAAACAGTCCTATATGCGTTTCAGTCCAAGGTAACGTAGACATCTAAAGTGGGGATAGCGGCAAGTACAGCCGAAGTCAAATATGCGGAAATGCGGAAATACTAGCGTGTGCCTCACTAGCAGAGTGGTAGTCGTCGAGCTATAGAGACGGTTCACGTATCCGAGTCGTAATGAGACTCCAAGAAAACCACACATTCCTAGAGCAACATCTTGCCAGTTGCGCCAAGTGGTACTGGTGCATGGTGTCGTGCTGCGTTACATGTGAGCGCGTGAGCATGCATGAATCTTGATGCCAAAAGCCACAGGTACAGAGTCGGAACCGAAATCTCCGAGTCCATTTGCCGCTACCGCCCAAATGTATGCCCACCTAATGCCCACCGTGGCACGGGTGATCGATCAATAAATACTTACAGCCGTTTGCGGAACATAGGGCGCAGGCAAGTTTTCTTTCCAAAGAATGGAAACGGCCTAACTTAGTCAGCATGCTAGTGTGTAATATCTCCAAGCACCCTTGATCTTGCTCTTGATCGTGCCATCCTCAAGGCCATCGTGGTGGCACGAGAGCGTGACGAGACCAGGCTGTGACATATACATATGTAATATCACATGTACAGTGTGACTAGCTATCGCGCCTTTTCAAGTTCTTGTTTTCCAAATTTCCCTTGCAGGTGCGAAAAATAGGTGAGATAAGTTCATGTCTGTGCTTTGAACAGGCCCATGTAACTTGATGTGATTGGTACGGGATGCGAATCTGACGCGCGTGTGGATACCCTACATACTACCCTGACCGCGCACCCAAGGCAAGCCGACCGACGGCAACATTATGTCGACGCGGTGTATCGACGCGGTGACGAACCATTCATGTACTTCATTCTTACGCGGAAGTGCAGGAATCAATAACTCGGTGCATGCGCTCAAGTGAAGCACGACCAACGGGGTTTCCTGGGAGTTACGGACCGAGTAAGGCGTAGAAGTCGCAGAGCCAAGAGCTTTGCACGTATTATCCATCGTTAGGATCCTCGGCTTCTACGTGAGTGTACGAAATGCTGTTCGCCGGGATGGATTGCTCAACCTTAACCTATTGACGCTTCAAACGCGTGACCAGCCTGTTTCTCTATACTTGTTCGACTGACGAAATGAAGGACGAGATCGACGAGGTTGGGGCCAACGCTCTTCATAATGTAAAGGTCTTTACAGCCCGCAACACGTGCATCCAGGCCGACCTGGTTCAATACGCTGGCGTGAACAAGTTCCTATTGTGCAACTTATTGCGAACAAGGACTCGAGTATTGATGCTGACTCGACTGTCCCCGTGGTGCAAGTCAGGGAGGGATTTGTCGACGGAAGACTGGCAGGGCAGCTCGTGCCTGGTGATGCAGCACGCAAAAACTCGTCACTTGAGCCATTCGCAGGAAAGAGGTCATTGTAAAAATTCAACGTCAAGACTCTACTCGAAGAACAGCGACTAGGGAGGGCTCCGCCACCATTCACGTACAGAACGATATCTAGTCATCAAATACGGCGAATCAGGGAGATGTTCTTCATGAACTGCATGGCATCAGTCCGGTAGTTGTCGTCACCAATCACCCGGGGGAAAAGTATGTCGTCTTGGAAGATAAGTGCCTCGGGCTTCAGAGGATTCCATTGCGGCCAGATCGGCTTGGGCGCGGAACGGGTCTCGCCATTGGGATCCAGTTTGTTAGTAAACCAGATGATGTGGTTCAGGAGGTCTGACAGTTGAGTTGGCTCAAGCATCGCAAACGAATTCGCGAGATCCGATCCATGGAACTAGAAATGAGAAAGTCAGTCCGTCTGCGAGTCGAACATAGGAAGCCGCCCGGCAAGCGCGCCCATACCGCTCCAGCGAAAGGTACGTCCTTGCCGCGCTTATGAACTGCGGGGTGAATCAGTGATCAGCAGCCCCGCCTTCACCTAATTGAACACGAACTAAATCCCCATGATTTTTGCCTTCCGGCCACGTTCTCCAATAACAGCCGACGTGGGCTGTGGAAAACGAAATCTCCTTGAAGGGCCGCAATGCGCTTGAATTGTGGACCTAGTGACCGACCTCAGTCTCGATCAGGCCGACTGGTACAAGAAACGACGTACTGAAGGCGTTGTTATAACCCGTGTCGAAAGGAGAACCGGCCCTCTGGTCATCCGGATAGTACTTCAGAAGCAGGTCAATTTCACTGTCTGTCGCAGTCCGCATCATGTATTGTCTCATGTAGTCCTTCAACTCGGCAGTGGTGCTATCAAACCAATGAGCTTTTCGCGCGACAACAAGAACAGTTATACTTGCGTGATGTTCTTCGAGGAGAACGAGAACAAAGAGCCCTCGTCGTCACAGTTTCCTGTGAAGCAGATGAGACCCACGATACCGGAATCCGGATGCGATGACGGGACATACCTGTGATAATGGGTACATTGGCTACGTTACCACGTAGGACGGAGTGCTGAGGGGGCTCTGTCAAGAATACGCCATCGACTCGGGGCAACCAGGCCAGTATCAGTGCCTGTGACACGATGAAGCCTCCAAACACAGTTCAGATGTGTAGCGTGCGCTCCTACCTGATACGAAAACATGTTCGGAGACTCATCCATAGCCTTCTTGTACGTTGCGTACGGAACCTTACGAAGACAATCGAGGGTGTCGGCACGTCCTTTACAGCCGGTCTTCTCCACCATGAAGTCATAGTACCGTTGACCGTTCTCTATGTCGCCGACTGGGATGGGACCACCGGACTGCATGACCCCGGCGCGGAACAGGTTTTCGTTGTTTCCTTTGTTCGTTATCATTTGCATGGCCACAGAGATGGCACCTGCGCTTTCTCCCCAGCTAATCGAATCGAAGCTAAGTCGACGGTGCCAAAGGTGATGCGGATTCTCACTTACATCGTGACTTTCGAAGGGTCACCACCGAACTTCGAGATGTATTTCTGCACCCATCTCAACGCGACGCGTTCTTGAATATGGGTGAACGAACGGTTCGATTGATTCGGAGTGTTAACAACTTACGATCCTGAAGGCCAAGATTGCCGACCTTCGCATCCTTGACTTCACTCCCGGGCAAGAAGCCCAAGGCTGTCAGGACGGAAAGATTAGGATCTGGAGAGCTTCCACAGGACACCAACAAACATACCAGAAAGACTAGAAATGCCGGAGTCAGAGGGGAACTTCCCAGTGTGAATACAAAGACCTCACCGATAGTTGATGCTGACGTAAATGACCGGCTGCTTGAGTTCGATCGAACGTTCGACCACCTTTCCGCCATCGTAACTGCCGGGAAATGATTCTCAGACAAAGCGGTAGACGGAGTAGGGTGGGGAAACGCACGTAGAAGGACCACCAATCTCAAATCCACCACCATATATCCACTGAAAAATATGTCGCTTGAATGTTGTACAGATGCGGGAGTGTGAAATCACCTACAACTAGAACGGGGTATTTCGCATCAGGATCGGCATCTGCGGGCTTCACAACATTGACAGTGAGGCCTTAGAGAGGTGGTTGAGCTCTGCAAGACTAGGAGACATAGCGTGCGCCTTACAGTCCTCGGCATCACGCATAATATCCGAATACATTCCGTTGATAACATTGCCAAGCTGTGGCACCTTATTGAACACCTCTGGAAGAGTGAATGCCTGCTGTGGGCACGAGTTTCCATAGTGCTGAACGACGTAGTTATAACCGTCATACGGCGGGAGGGCCTCGGGCTGGCGCAAACGCCGGTCACCCGTCCTGGCAGACGTCTGTTTGAACTCGTGTTGAGTAGTGAACGGTGAAGGGGGCTCACGGAGGATATGCGAAAGGGATTCCCAGGAACTGGTGTGTTTTTCCCTTTTCGGTACCAATGAAGGTCCCGGCGTCGAGTTTGACTTCTGGGTCCTTGGGACCGGAGGGCGCAGCCAGCGCATTGTCGCTGCATGTATCGTCCGATTTCAGAGCGAGGCCAGAGTCTTGTAGCGTGACTTGTATCGTAAAAGAATTCACAGGCGAGGCAAGAGAGAAGAGGGCGCGGGAGGCAAACAAGGCCAAGGTGGCGCGTTTGACTAGCATGACTAGGAAAGGCTTGCTGTAGAAGGGGAGCCTGAGTTCGAGTTATTTCACGAAAGCAGTCTTATATGCATTTCAATCCAAGGCAATGTTGACATCTAAAGTGAGGGTAGCCCCAAGTGCAGCCAGAGTCAAAGTCACTACAGCTGATACGGCGGAAAAGCGGAAATCCTCCGAGTTTCCGTGTCTGATCAGCCTACTAGTAGCGTGCCCCGGAATAGCATGCCGGATGCCAGTAATGGTCGTCGAGCTATGGAGATAGTTCACGTATGCGACCCCGAGAAAACCATACTTTCCTAGAGCAATAGTATCAGGTCAGTCATGGTGCATGGTGTCGCGCTGCCGAACATGCATGAATCTTGATAGCCGGTACAGACTTGGAAGTCGGAAACTGAGAGGCCGCCGCGAGTCCACCCATCCTCCGCTACCGCGCTCAAAGTGTAGGCATACAGCGCAGATGAGCAATGTTCGACGTTCAACACTCGCTGCTGTTGTCCAAAGTAGCCACTTCAAGTGCTAGTGTCTTCAAAGCCTCTGGTCGTTTCTATCCTTTGGGTACACTCTATGAGGGTGTCTGCGTACCCACGCACTCTAAGCGAATCGTAGCAGTCGACATGTCCAGACCGTCTTGGCGGGGTCCGAATCGTAAATGCGACCACGTGCTCTGCGTGACACCGGGCCAACTTTCCGCGCAAAGCATCGAATATCTCCAAGGCCCTTGCTCCGTATACCACACTCCCGGGCTCCCGGCATGCATTACCTTTACCCACACTCGTATCACAGGTATCGAGCGTCTTGCCAAGTGTCACTGCTTCGAGTTGCATAGTATTAGCTAAGATAATACAGTAGCCAGCCAACGTACATGAATCAACGTACATGAACGACGTCCTACCACCCCACCAAGACGGTCTGGACATATGAAGACACTGGCACTTGAAGTGGCTACTTTGGACAACAGCAGCGAGTGTTGAACGTCGAACATTGCTCGTCTGCGCTGTATGCCTACACTTTGAGCGCGGTAGCGGAGGATGGGTGGACTCGCGGCGGCCTCTCAGTTTCCGACTTCCAAGTCTGTACCGGCTATCAAGATTCATGCATGTTCGGCAGCGCGACACCATGCACCATGACTGACCTGATACTATTGCTCTAGGAAAGTATGGTTTTCTCGGGGTCGCATACGTGAACTATCTCCATAGCTCGACGACCATTACTGGCATCCGGCATGCTATTCCGGGGCACGCTACTAGTAGGCTGATCAGACACGGAAACTCGGAGGATTTCCGCTTTTCCGCCGTATCAGCTGTAGTGACTTTGACTCTGGCTGCACTTGGGGCTACCCTCACTTTAGATGTCAACATTGCCTTGGACTGAAATGCATATAAGACTGCTTTCGTGAAATAACTCGAACTCAGGCTCCCCTTCTACAGCAAGCCTTTCCTAGTCATGCTAGTCAAACGCGCCACCTTGGCCTTGTTTGCCTCCCGCGCCCTCTTCTCTCTTGCCTCGCCTGTGAATTCTTTTACGATACAAGTCACGCTACAAGACTCTAGCCTCGCTCTGAAATCGGACGATACATGCAGCGACAATGCGCTGGCTGCGCCCTCCGGTCCCAAGGACCCAGAAGTCAAACTCGACGCCGGGACCTTCATTGGTACCGAAAAGGGAAAAACACACCAGTTCCTGGGAATCCCTTTCGCATATCCTCCGTGAGCCCCCTTCACCGTTCACTACTCAACACGAGTTCAAACAGACGTCTGCCAGGACGGGTGACCGGCGTTTGCGCCAGCCCGAGGCCCTCCCGCCGTATGACGGTTATAACTACGTCGTTCAGCACTATGGAAACTCGTGCCCACAGCAGGCATTCACTCTTCCAGAGGTGTTCAATAAGGTGCCACAGCTTGGCAATGTTATCAACGGAATGTATTCGGATATTATGCGTGATGCCGAGGACTGTAAGGCGCACGCTATGTCTCCTAGTCTTGCAGAGCTCAACCACCTCTCTAAGGCCTCACTGTCAATGTTGTGAAGCCCGCAGATGCCGATCCTGATGCGAAATACCCCGTTCTAGTTGTAGGTGATTTCACACTCCCGCATCTGTACAACATTCAAGCGACATATTTTTCAGTGGATATATGGTGGTGGATTTGAGATTGGTGGTCCTTCTACGTGCGTTTCCCCACCCTACTCCGTCTACCGCTTTGTCTGAGAATCATTTCCCGGCAGTTACGATGGCGGAAAGGTGGTCGAACGTTCGATCGAACTCAAGCAGCCGGTCATTTACGTCAGCATCAACTATCGGTGAGGTCTTTGTATTCACACTGGGAAGTTCCCCTCTGACTCCGGCATTTCTAGTCTTTCTGGTATGTTTGTTGGTGTCCTGTGGAAGCTCTCCAGATCCTAATCTTTCCGTCCTGACAGCCTTGGGCTTCTTGCCCGGGAGTGAAGTCAAGGATGCGAAGGTCGGCAATCTTGGCCTTCAGGATCGTAAGTTGTTAACACTCCGAATCAATCGAACCGTTCGTTCACCCATATTCAAGAACGCGTCGCGTTGAGATGGGTGCAGAAATACATCTCGAAGTTCGGTGGTGACCCTTCGAAAGTCACGATGTAAGTGAGAATCCGCATCACCTTTGGCACCGTCGACTTAGCTTCGATTCGATTAGCTGGGGAGAAAGCGCAGGTGCCATCTCTGTGGCCATGCAAATGATAACGAACAAAGGAAACAACGAAAACCTGTTCCGCGCCGGGGTCATGCAGTCCGGTGGTCCCATCCCAGTCGGCGACATAGAGAACGGTCAACGGTACTATGACTTCATGGTGGAGAAGACCGGCTGTAAAGGACGTGCCGACACCCTCGATTGTCTTCGTAAGGTTCCGTACGCAACGTACAAGAAGGCTATGGATGAGTCTCCGAACATGTTTTCGTATCAGGTAGGAGCGCACGCTACACATCTGAACTGTGTTTGGAGGCTTCATCGTGTCACAGGCACTGATACTGGCCTGGTTGCCCCGAGTCGATGGCGTATTCTTGACAGAGCCCCCTCAGCACTCCGTCCTACGTGGTAACGTAGCCAATGTACCCATTATCACAGGTATGTCCCGTCATCGCATCCGGATTCCGGTATCGTGGGTCTCATCTGCTTCACAGGAAACTGTGACGACGAGGGCTCTTTGTTCTCGTTCTCCTCGAAGAACATCACGCAAGTATAACTGTTCTTGTTGTCGCGCGAGAAGCTCATTGGTTTGATAGCACCACTGCCGAGTTGAAGGACTACATGAGACAATACATGATGCGGACTGCGACAGACAGTGAAATTGACCTGCTTCTGAAGTACTATCCGGATGACCAGAGGGCCGGTTCTCCTTTCGACACGGGTTATAACAACGCCTTCAGTACGTCGTTTCTTGTACCAGTCGGCCTGATCGAGACTGAGGTCGGTCACTAGGTCCACAATTCAAGCGCATTGCGGCCCTTCAAGGAGATTTCGTTTTCCACAGCCCACGTCGGCTGTTATTGGAGAACGTGGCCGGAAGGCAAAAATCATGGGGATTTAGTTCGTGTTCAATTAGGTGAAGGCGGGGCTGCTGATCACTGATTCACCCCGCAGTTCATAAGCGCGGCAAGGACGTACCTTTCGCTGGAGCGGTATGGGCGCGCTTGCCGGGCGGCTTCCTATGTTCAACTCGCAGACGGGCTGACTTTCTCACTTCTAGTTCCATGGATCGGATCTCGCGAATTCGTTTGCGATGCTTGAGCCAACTCAACTGTCAGACCTCCTGAACCACATCATCTGGTTTACTAACAAACTGGATCCCAATGGCGAGACCCGTTCCGCGCCCAAGCCGATCTGGCCGCAATGGAATCCTCTGAAGCCCGAGGCACTTATCTTCCAAGACGACATACTTTTCCCCCGGGTGATTGGTGACGACAACTACCGGACTGATGCCATGCAGTTCATGAAGAACATCTCCCTGATTCGCCGTATTTGATGACTAGATATCGTTCTGTACGTGAATGGTGGCGGAGCCCTCCCTAGTCGCTGTACTTCGAGTAGAGTCTTGACGTTGAATTTTTACAATGACCTCTTTCCTGCGAATGGCTCAAGTGACGAGTTTTTGCGTGCCGCATCACCAGGCACGAGCTGCCCTGCCCGTCTTCCGTCGACAAATCCCTCCCTGACTTGCACCACGGGGACAGTCGAGTCAGCATCAATACTCGAGTCCTTGTTCGCGATAAGTTGCACAATAGGAACTTGTTCACGCCAGCGTATTGGACTGGGTCTGCCTGGATGCACGCATTGCAGGCTGTAAGGACGTCTACGTTGTGAAGAGTGTTGGCCCAAACCTCGCCGATCTCTGCATATTTTTTCGGCTTGATGAACCAGACAATGCGGGGGCGAGAATTATAGAAGCGGGTCGATCGGCCAAGCCCAAGCGTCTATTAGTTAAAGCAACTCGTCCTGGCGAATGGAGTTGCTTACACTCCACGAAAACCGAGTGAATCTCTGAACGAGAGCCGATATTTTGCAGAATCCATCGGACCCTGCAATCTCTGTGTTTTTCTCTGCCGTAACACACACTGTAAGCCCCGCTCACTGGCAGTTAACCCGTGCGCGTGCGTCACAAGAGCGCATATACTGAGAGCACTGAGCAGGATTCCTACGCAATTGGAAATGTCGCCCACGTCTGGTACACCGCTCTCGGCCAGCTTGACTTCGGTGCGTGATCGGGGCAGGGAGGAGATCTTCACGCGTCTGGGTGATCCGTACAGTATCAAGGATCAGTACTATCAATACTCGCCAGACTGCGAGCGCCAGCCCGGGCCTGAGTTCAAATATATAATCGTGTCACGCGTCACGCGCGTGAGCCTGCGTACCCACAGCCACAGCCACAGCCACAGCCACAGCGATGGTGCCCGGGCCGCATACAGTAAATTACGGCGGTTGGTCAGTCTACCACCCATATCAACTCGGTCAATGCATCCATACTTCTTGTTCGTCGTGACAGCTGGGATACCCGACGTTTCGATATTTGATGACGAAATTATGACGAACAGTCGTGGCTTTGACATATCTCCGGGTCAGTACGAGTATTCTTTCCAGAACGCTTACTGGTTGGCTGCCACTGGCAGTGAGCGTGTCGTTCGAGCACTCATCGTGCAGTGAGTAGTCCGGATGTGGCCCGAACTCCTGGAATGGTGCATACTTTGGCAACCTTGCTGGCGAGAGGGCTGCTTGCCAGTGGTCGCGGTCCCTTCGTCCGTCGTCCCGACTCGCTTGTGACAACTGAGGTGCCGAGTCCTCCCCACGGCGGCGCCTACTCGTACGTTGTGGAATGCCCTTCAAGCTGTACGAGTGGGGTGCTGGGAGACACCTGAATTGGTTTTTGGTCTTATTTCTGGTGTTGTCTCGCGAAACTTGTGCCAGATCTTGAAACCCGTATAAAGTTGAACCTACGCCGCTTGGGAGATTAGTTTACTGGGAAGCTAGAGACGCTCACGATAACAGCGCTACACAGTGCCAGTGTGGTGGGCGACTCGGACACATGAACTAGATTTGCTCGGGCTGTACCTATCTCGAATTAAAAATAAAAACGTAATTAGTGTGATAGCTGACAACTTGACGTCGACATCACCAAACTTCAGGTTGATTGAGAGTTGCTCGAGCTGAGCACTTGGCTGAGCGATGAGTGTAATCATGCCAGTATCACGTGTTAAGACACTGACAAATATCGAGTGAGCAGAGCATCTCGTACCTTCTGTTGTCGCCGCTCTGCCTTCCGAGTCTAAAATACCGGCCATGCTTAGGGCACACCAAAGAGAGCTGGCAGTCACAGTGAAAACACAATCTCAGGAGTTTCAGGATCACAGCAGCTCAGAGCCACAACTAAGACGGTTTCTCTCTAGAGAGGGTTCGTCTTTATTCACGTACATAATGGATTTACACTAACGAAGAAAGAATCCACAATTTAGGTTGGAAAATTAGAAGGTGCGCAACAGGAGCAGAGGAAGAAGATTATTAAATAGGGTTAAGTAGAGATATGTTCCTCATGAACATCAGGGCATCGGTGCGGTAATTGTCGTCAGCAATTACCAGAGGAAGAAGACCATCTCGGAAGACAAGTGCCTTGGGATCCCGAGGGTCCCATTGCGGCCAGGTCACCTCGCTCCCAGTACCCGTCTCGCCATTGGGATCAAGGCTATTCGTAAACCAAATAATGTTGTCCCTGAGTTCTGAGGGCGCAGCGTCATCAAGCATCCCGAACGAGTTCACGAGATCCGTCGAATGGGCCTAGAAGCGAGAAGTCAGCTGTCGTCGGGTTGTATACAAAAAACCGAGGGACGTCCATATCGCCCCAACGTATGGTAGATCCTTGCCACGTTTATGGACTGTGAAGAGCGTCAGCGACCTGCAGCTCTTTTGCACCTAATTAGACACAGACTAAATCCCCATGATTTTTGCCTTCCGGCCACATTCTGCAATAACAACCGACGGGGGCCATGGAAAACGAAATCGCCTTGAAGAGCCGCAATGCGCTTAAATTGTGGACCTAGTGATCGACCTCAGTTTCAGTTAGGCCGACTCGTACAAGAGAACATACTGAAGACATTTTTATAACCAGTGTCGAAAGGAGAACCGGCCCTCTGGTCATCTGGATTAGTGGTTTGCGGGCCCGGCCCGGCCCAAAAGCCTGCCATTAGGCCCGTCTCTTGAAGGCTTAGGGCCCAAAATGTAGGGGGACTAGGCTTGTACCTGTGGGCCTCAACGTCTTAGGCCCATATCGGCCTACAAGCCACGGCTGGCCGCGTCTTTCGTCAGCGAGACCAAATCTACTTCTAGAAGTCAACCTGGCATGACTGATAACCTTGTGCTATGTAGTTCTAGTAACAGCATTCGAGTTCTGGTAGTTCTAGTAGCCCTAGCGAGTCCTCTGGCCCATGTCGCCACCGCCACCGCCATCGTTGTTGCAGTCATCGTCAGGGCTATTGTCATTGGAGTTGTCGTCATTGGGACCTTCGTCGCTGAGATTTCTGTCTTCAGGGCTGCTCATGGGGGTCGCTCTCATTGTTGTTGTCGGTGTTGTGACTGTTGCCTCGCTGTCATTGAGGTTGCCGTCGTGGTCGCCAGCATGGTCATCATTATCGCTTCGTCAGTGTCGTTGTCATCATCGCCTCGTCGTAGCTGGAAGTTGACAAGAAAATCAATATTGGCATCCAAATAACTGGCTGACCCCAGATGAACTTGCCACTAATATTTGCGATGAGACAAGTAACGAACCAATAAAGAGGGTGAGGAAACTCCACTCACTTGTGCGGGTGCAATATGTGGACGGACTCCCATCAGAGTTCGGGAAATGCATCAAAACTTGAATGGGAGAGTCTAAGGTTGAAGTGGGACCACGCCTGCAACTGACCTGTGGCGGAAAGGGGCATGTGAAAAGGTATTTAAAATATAACAATAGGCTGCACGAGTTACCTGTGTTGATACACCACGTAGACTCGTGTTGGTAGAACCTAGGGATAAAACTTGAAGGTAGAACTCGGCGATTGGTCAAGGCAAATGGGGGGGAGAGGAAAAGCTAGAGCAAGAGCGGATAAAGTTGGGCAAAACTACCACAGACTCACTGTTGAGGGCAAGGTTGAGGGAAGTGGAACTAGGTGAGGTAAGGGAAAAAGTAAAGAATGGCGCGGTAGAGAGTGATGGAGCCAGGCAGCAGCAGCATGAAGGGAACGGGGGACTCGGAAGCGTTGACTGAACAACTTGTGTCTGGTATCCACAGCTCTTGGGGCCGGGACCAAACAAGCTTCTAGTACCGGCTGCCATGCCAGTGGGTACGAACCCGTGGTAATCTGTCGAAGTAGGAATCACTTGGGGAATTGTGCTGACGCAGTTTTCTGAGGTGTCTAGCCTATGCAGTGAGAATACTGTGAACTCCGGCTCACCAGCACTGTCAGAGGCCAGTTTGGCAGTACGGATATCTTCTGCACAGGTTGAGTGGACATCGCTCCGAAAAAATGACTTGTATTCATTTAAGTAAAATCCGAGAGGGGTGGATACAGTTGCCGATTTCAAAGAGGGGATGAAGAACATATGTGGATGCAGTAGCGAAGGCACGGACGAAGTTTGAAAGGTGTGGATGCAGTTCCGAAAGTCGCAGATCCCGGCGAATCCTGAGCCCAGGACGCGCGTTTCCAACAATCGAGGCCGAGGACGTGGGACCGTGGGAGCCGAATGCCAAAATTGAATACTGGGCCGTGAGCCCTGCCAGGACTGACTCTCGTCCCAGTCCCAGCCCGGTTTCAGACGGCCGTCTTAGGCCAGCCTCAGGCTTTGAGGCCGAGCCCGCAAACCACTAATCTGGATAATATTTCAGAAGCAGATCTACGTCACTGTCTTTCGCTCTGGACATCATGTAGGTCTTCATGTAGGTTTTCAACTCAGCGGTCGTGCTATCAAGCCAATGAGCTCATACGATAATAAGTGTGATTTATACTTGCGTGACGTTGGAAGAGGAGAACGAGAACAAAGAACCCTCATCATCACAGTTTCCTGTAAAGTGTGTGAGACTCATGTCAGATGCGACAATGGAACATACCTGTAATTATGGGTACGTTAGCCACGCGACCACGTAGAACGGAAACCTGAGGGAGCTCTGTCAAGAATATGCCATCGACTCGGGGCAACCAGGCCAGTATCAGTCCCTGCGAAATGACGGAACCTCCAAATAAATCAAGGGCACAGAAGTGCAATATATGCCCCTACCTGATAAGAAAACATGTTCGGAGACTCATCCATAGCTTTCTTGAACGTAGCCTACGGAACCTTACGAAGGCAATCGAGAGTGTTTCGAGAATTTCCACAGCCGGTCTTCTCGATCATGAAGTCGTAGTACTGTTGACCGTGTTCTATGTCGCCAACGGGGATGGGACCGCCCGACTGCATGATCGCTCCGCGGAGTTATCTCCACCGTTCGTAATCATTTGCAGAACCACAGAGATGGCACCCGCACTTTCTCCCCGGCTGCTCAAAACTCAGTTAATTGAGACAAACAGGTTGGGATCTCTTACTTACATCGTCACTTTTGAAGGGTCACCGCCGAACGCTGAGATGTATTTCTGCACCCATCTCAATCCAAGGCGTTCTTGGAGGTGCGTTAATGAGTGGTTTGAACTGGAGTACTATTAACTCACGATCCTGAAGGCCGAGATTTCCTATTTTCGCTGCCCTGGCTTCCTTTCCGGGCAAGAAACCCAAGGCTAACGCGACGAAAGATTAGGATCCGTATAGTTGTAGGACATTAAAAAGTATACCAGAGAGACTAGAAAAGTCGGCATGAGAGACGCTTCCTATATGAATATAAAACCTTACCGATAACCGATGCTAACGTAGATGACCGGCTGCTCGAGATCAATCGAGCGAGCGACTACCTTTCTGCCATCGTAACTGCCAAAACGATTTTCAGATGTCGTAGCAGACTAAGTAGGATGGGGAAGGACCCACGTAGAGGGACCACCAATCTCAAATCCACCACCATATATCCACTGGAGGTAAATCGCTTGAATGCCATACAAACTCGAGAATAGGAAATCACCTACAACTAGAACGGGGTACTTGGATCCGGGGGTAGCACCAGCAGGATTTATGACATTTACAGTGAGGCCTTAGAGGTGACTGAGCTCCGCAATATCAGGAGACTTATCATGTGCCTTACAATCCTCGTCATCAGGCGTGAGATCCGAATACAGTTTGTTGACAATGTCGTCGAATGCTTCAACCAATTGTGGTTCGTCGTGGATCACATCCGGAAGAGTGATCCCCTGCTGTGGGCACGACCTGCCATACGCCTGGACGTGATAATAGCCTTCATATGGCGGGAGGGGCTCCGGCTGGCGTAAGCGTCGGTCACCCGTCCTGGCGAAGGCATGCATGAACTATAGGGAGTAGTGAACGGGGAAGGAGGCCCACGGAGGATAGGCAAAGGGGATCCCCAGGAACTGATGCGTTTCTCCCTTTATGATACCAAAGAGGGTCGCATCGTCGAGATTAATTTGTGGATCTTGAGACTTGGGGGATGCTGCCTGCTCTTTGCCACCGCGGGTGTGATCCGATTGCACATAGAAGCTAGGGTCTTGTCTTGCGAAGGAGTTCACAGGTGAGGCAAGAGAGAAGAGGGCACGTGTGACAAACAAGGCCAAGACCAAGGGAGAGCTTATCATGATGAGAAAGCCGCTTGTAATAGAAGACGCAGCCTGAAACTTGAACCGGGTTTCCCCACAAAAACAGTCTTATATGCGTGGGGTGTGCATAACATTGACAACTTGAAGATACAGGGAAATCTGGGTTTTGAAACGCAGACATTCGGACAAGTGAAGGCCGTGCACGGTCTTGGCCATGGTGACTCGAAGTAAAGGTAAAGCCGGAAATACACACACTTCCCACCGTTGGGGGAGACGCTCAAGTTGCTGCACCAGCCCGGAAATACACACTAAGTCTGGGACGAGGTGTTTCGAAGCGCGTTTCTGGCAGCGATGCCGGCACGTTGGCGCTCCTGCGCGTCTCGTGATGGGAGCAGGCACGGGTAGATTTGCGGATTTGCGGATTTGCAGATTTGCAGCATCGTCATGGAGTGATGGAGTCGAAGACTTGGCGTCGGGACTCGGCGCTTAGCTTCAGGTCTTAACATGGTAGCAGCCGAACTAATTCATCTCTCTTGATCAGTCGTTCCATTGCGCGTCAGTAGCCTCACGGAGGCCATTCAATTGCATTCTTCCATTATATATAAATGCTCTGCCGTTCAGAGAGAGAGATGTCCCACGATGATGCACAGATCGACGGTTCGGGTTGAGAGAAGCTCGGCGCTTGGACCTGCAGGACTGACGGCGACACGCAGAGTAATGCAAGGCCAGAGAACGTTTTTGCAAGCCAGAACCATGTTTGCAGGCCAGCACCTATTTGCAGGCCCACATCTGGCTCGTCAGCAGCATCCTCTGAGAACGGGCCTCTGCCCGAATCGGGACTCCGACTGGGCGAGTGCGCAGTGCGCTAGGCTGAAACGCGAGTGGAGGCGCCTTCGGCCCGGCTACCTCGACAGGCAATCCGACGGCGCTGCCCTGCGTGCCCGCCTTGTTCCATTTGCGGATCCCGCTGCATCCTGCTTGCGCCATTGCCGATCCAGCTCGAGCCTGAGCCAACCACGTCCGCCGCCCCTGAGCGTCTGGCGCCCATTTTTACCCTCTCTTTGGCGCCCCCCCGACGTCGCCTTAGCGCCCCAAAAGTTCTTTGTGCTGTTTCATCCCCATGCAACCTCTGCTGCAACGCTGCCTCGGATCCTCCGCTTCAGCCCTGACCGGTCCCCGTCTGGGAACGCATGGTCAATGTGGCTCTCCAGCTCTCTCGGTCCTCGAATTGGGCCCCGACCCGGGCTCCAGCGACGCGCCTTGCATCTTCTCCTTCGTCCAAATTGCCCCACGCTTCCATGTTTCACTCTAACGCAAGCCAGCGGCGCTGATGGACGCTTTGGCACGACCCCCAACAAAGCGGGTCCGCGCTCAGCTGCAACATAAATTCTCGCTCGTCCCCAGCGCTCGCCCGCGCTGCCATTCCAACGTCTTCCTTTCGACTCCTTCCGATGCCTTGCGTCCTCCATGTCCTCCGCAATGGCGAGCGACCTCGCCCCCATCGCCTGCAGCGACCAGGCTCCTGACGACGCGGAGCTGTGCTCTGCATGTGCCGCGCGGCACGCCGAGTACGCACGTCTCTGTGAGGCCAATGTTCCCCGTGAACAGCAGCTAACGCAGCCCAGAGTCGTCGTGACGGACCGCGAGACCAAGGAACACGGCCTCTGCCTACGCTGCGTGTGCCGAGCTCGACGTCGTTGAGATCACCCCCTGCAGAGGCTACTACGAGTGCGAAAATCCAGACTGCAGCGTCTTCCCCCAGTGAGCAGTCCCCTGCATGCTGCCAAACGGAGAGACGGGCTGACGGCGCGCCAGAGACTACTGATCGTGGGACCCCGACGCGGGCGTCCTCTTCTGCCGCCAATGCTTCGTGACCAGCGACGAAGACGGGCCCCCCAGATACGTGGCCGTCCGCCGCAGCAGAGCGCCCCCCGCTGACGCCGACGCGAGCACAGAGCAGATGCAGATGCAACAGTACGTCGTCGTCGTCCTCCAGTCCCCGCGCCCAGCTAACCCGAAGCGCAGCGTCCTCGTCCCGAGACAGCACACGCCCGGTCTGTCCAACGAGCCCTTCTGCATCTTCCGCCTCGACGACCTGCTCAAGGCTGGCCTTCCGCCGCTCGCGAGAGCCGCCGTGCAGCAGCGCCAGGACCTCGTCACTGCGTACGCATGCCCGGCCCCTTGTGCCCCCCCCACCCCCCCCCCCCCCCCCCCCTTCCCCCGTATTGCTCCTCTGTCGGTCGTGGGCTAACCGTCTCGGTGTTGCAGCGCCGTATGGCGCCCGGCCTGCGAGGCCGTCCTGGTGCTGGCTCGGTGGTACGCATGTGCAATGAAGCTTTCGGAGTTTCTGGCTTGGGTGATTTGTTCGTGCCTGTCGCGTCCTCGGGTCTGAAAAAAAAAAAAAAGAGCGGGCAATGGGCTGTTCCTCGCAGAGAGCGCTTCGAGATAGACAGTTTAGTGAATAATACCATACGTTTCCACGTCCCTCCGCTCCCGACCATATTTGTCGCCCAAAGCGGACGGCACGTCTCCCCCGTGCGACCGCGCCGACCGGGGGCTGGGAGGGCTTCCGCCAGCTCCCGGAGATGTTTGCTGCCCCGATGCGGACTGCTCCCGACCTCCGTCCCCCCAGCGCAACAAGGGAGGCGTCCCACCCGGCGGCAGCGGCAAACGATTGGCTGCGGGCCCGCCACGGCCGTCCTCGCCAGCCCTTTTCCCGCGAGCAAACACGCAGACCGCCCTCCAGACTCCGTCGGCAGCTCCGGAGACGGGCTTAGCGCGAGCGGAACGCGCTCCCATGGCGCGTTTCAAGGCCCGCTGCGCTGCGAGGCGCTCTTTGCGCTGGCTCTCGACGAGGTTCCATGCATTCCTGGCCGAGGAGGATTAAGACCCGCCCTCGTCCGCCCTCTCTCTGCGTCCTCGTCCGTCCTCTCTGCGTCCTCGTCTGCCCTCTCTGCGTCCTCGTCTGCCCTCTTTGTGCCCTCGTCTGCCCTCTTTGTGCCCTCGTCCACACTCTCTGCGTCGTCGTCTGCCCTCTCTGCGTCCTCGTCTATCCTCTTTGTACCCTCATCTGCACTCTCTGCGTCGTCTTCTGCCCTCTCTGCGTCGTCGTCTGCCCTCTTTGTGCCCTCATCTGCACTCTCTGCGTCGTCGTCTGCCCTCTCTGCGTCGTCGTCCGTCCTCTTTGTACCCTCGTCCGCACCCTCTGCGTCGTCGTCTGCCCTCTCTGTGTCCTCGTCTGTCCTCTCTGCGTCATGGTCCGCCCGCTCTGCGTCCTCTTCTGCTGCTTTGCGTTCTTTGATCCCAATCTCGCTGTCTCTCTTGAAGGCATCATCCAAGGGATCATCCAAGGGACCATCCAGGGGACCATCCCAGGGATCATCGAAGAGCCAGTTCAACGCGTTTTTTAGTGCGTTGCACGGCCCACGAACCCAGGAAAGGTACGTGCCCCATGTTCCTCCGCTGCGTCTGACACCACCCAGCTCCGGCGTGCTATGGTGTCGTCGTTTCAAGGCCACACAGAACGGCGCCAAAGCCGCCGTCTGCAGCATGCATTGCATGCTTTCTTGTGCCGCCATCCAGGCGGCCAACCAGCACGCCCGCGCCCAGCAGACCAGAACTCTTGAGCCCGAAATGTGTGGTTCCGGATTTCCAATCCTCGTTCAAGGCGACGGTACGGCGCTGGGTCCTCCGAGCTGTTCATTGCCCTCGAGCGCTGTGACATGACGCTGACCGCGCAGACATCACATAGTATATACGTCACTGTTCAGCCCGAGGGCGCCGTCCCGGAGTTGGACGAGCGCGACGGCTGCGCCGTCGGCCCCCTTGCGACGGGCGGGGCCGGCCACGAAGACCTGTTCGAAGCCACGACGATGTGCCAACGACACATGGGGCCCGGCGGCGAGTCCGCACACGAGCACAGCATCCTCATCGTGGTTCCAAGTCCATCGCCGCATCCAGACCCGGAGTGAGTCCAGTGTGAGCATCCAGACACTTGGTCTCGGCGGCACGACCAGTGTGAGTGTCTGGAGGCATGGTCCCGGCCGGGAAATGTGGCCATACAGTGTGAGTATGGTGCCGGCCGGGATCCAATGCGAATGGGCCGATGCGAGCCCAGAAACATGGTCCCGGCGGCGCGCCGGTCGAGGATGGGAACGGTGCGAATGTTCCGGGAAATGGGCTTACCAAAGGTGCCGGCTCCTACGACTTCACGCAGCTATGGTCCCGGCGGCGCGCCGGCCGACGACGACCATGGTTCCACAGATTTACCAGAAGATGATGGGAACTGTGGGAATCTTCTGGACGACGGGCCAAGCGATGGTGGCTGCACTACGACTTCATGCAGCTATGGTCCCGGCAGCGCGCCGGCCGATGACGACCATGGTTCTGCAGATTTACCAGAAGATGATGGGAACTGTGGGAATCTTCATAGAGGGGCTTCAAAGCTACCTCTCATATGTATAAATAGTGGTTCCCAAAGACCAAGATATGCCATCTTGGTCTTCTTCTCAATACCACTTCTAACCTCTTCTCTCAGGTATTCACGCCTTGCATGCACTCTATCCCTTTCCTTGACCTTCACATCTAAGGAGGCAATCATTTCACGATACCAAGTCTTCATTACTTTGGTCTTTCTAACTTGAGCCTTGTGGACAGCCTTAGTCATATTCTATGGCCTTTGGACAACATTGGATTGACTCTACTGACAGCATTGAGTCGTGAACGCCTCTAACTCAAATCCAAGTCAGATTAACACCATGGTAGCATTACAGTAGGCTTGTTGGACTTTGTCTTCTGTTGTGGCAACTGACACTGATGATGTGCTCACTTCTTGGGTATAGGGGGGTGCTGTGTCCACTTCTTGGGTGTCTGTGGCTTGGACTTTTGTCTGGTTTGGGGTGTTCTGGTGTTGGCAGTTTCTGGCCATGTGTCCCTGTTGTCTGCACTTAAAGCAGCATCCCTCCTTCATGAGTGTCTTCTTTTCTTCTTCAGTGAGTTTCTTAAAGGGTGTTGTAATGTTACCACAGGAATGTTATGCACAATGTGTGCTTCACTAAGTCACTCAGGCTGAGGTAACAGGACGTGAGGCAGTCAGTTAGGACTGAGTCAGGTGATGTACAAGTGCCACACGGTCTCCTCAGACACGTAGGCAATAGTGGGGTTTCTGGGGTTCAAGCGCAATGGTGAACCAGAGTCGTGCTCAAGCAAAAGGGGCAAGTGTAAAGTTGTTCGTGAGATGACAGGAGTGTAGTATTACACAAGAAGTCAAGTCTACCATACATGTTGATAAGTGACCTGTGCACACTTAGCGGCTCTATGGACATATCAGATATGGACTGCTGTAGATTAGATATACAGGACTCATGTAGATTAGATGTATGATCATCACAATCTCGGACTTTACCATTATCTGTAGCGGTATGACTATCAGCTATGCTGGGCCAAGGTAAATTGGAGTGAACTGTCAAGGACGTGACTCAATGTTGGCATGGAGATAAATCATGCGCTAGAACCTACAGATGATGTGGAGCATGTGTCAGTGTACGACCTTTATTCAAGGTCAAGGCACAGTGTCACACAAAGGCAGGCTGAGTGGAGAACCAAGAGGACAAGTTAGATTGGTAGAAGTGAGGAAGTACAAAGAAATGCACACCTGAGTGGAGAACCAAGAGGACAAGTTGGTTCCACTCAGGATGCTACAGGCAGTCTTATATATCTACTGCGGCTGCGATTAAGTTGGAGCTTGAACACTGTTACTAAGTGTAAAGTAATTGACTATGACTAAAGAACTGACACATTGTGCCTATTAATAGCCTTATCTTTAGTGCTGACTGATGCACTGTCATCAAGGCTGACTATGTATGACGTGTCGCTGAGTAAAACTTAATACAGCATGTAATATATGCCTACTAAGCATGATCTAGAGTGTACTAGAAGGTTCTGTCCTTATCTACCAATCAGAGAGTCTGTCCACATATAGAATGTGTCCTTTAAAGGGATGTCCGTCTATGGGGGTGTCCTCCCAGGGTCACGTGATGGAAAGTGCACGATATTTCACATGACTAACTAGGGAACATGATGGCAGGTCACGTGATCCACAAAAGGCGAAAATGGACGTGTCCGTGACATTATCTATGATGTCACTGTACAATGACATCATATGGACTCCTCTGGACTTGTTATTGTACTACACTTTTGGACTACCCTTTTGTAACGTCTACCACGGACGTTCGTCTGACTTAGACGCTGTTGTGATGTGGGTTCCCTCGGGGGTGGAATCTGTGGAATCTCTATAGGTGTACAACGTCTCCTCGACAGGAACGTTGGGCGGCGGACTTGGGACTTTGCGAATGTACTCCCACTGGAGGTTGTCGACTATGTAATAGCAATGGGTTGGACGCGCGGTGCGGGAGTTGAGGTACTCAAAGACGAGATGACACGTGGTACCAGGCGGATAAGTCACGGTCGGCTGATCTACCATTCACAAGGGAAGATGGAGATAAGGTCACGGGGATCCCTCTTGGTCTGGAAGGGATATGCCGGAGCTAGTTTACGTAGGGACACTGCAAGTCCCTAGCACGGAAGACGAGTGAAGAGTGGTAATTGAAGAAGACCAAGATGGGGATCCTGGTCCGTGGTACTACAAACTTAAATACAAGTAAAGGAGCTAGTTCCAGCTCCGCTCGAACTCGTAGATAGCCAATAGCGTAAGTAGCGTACTCTAATAATAGAATGCGCAGTCGTCATCGTAATCCGAAACACGTACAACAATAGGAGTCGTCAGTCAGCGCGGTAATCCTCATCACGTACAACAATAGCGAGCATCAGTCATCCAAACACGAGGCGGTAAGATCCGAAGTCCATGACGTATTACTGCTAACGTGCCGAGTCATCACGAACACGTCAGAGTCCACAACCGGTCCGGGCGATCTGAGAACGAAACGTAACACTTTTGTTATATCTTTATTGTGATGTCACTATGATATCATCCTTGTTCTGGATTCTCTATTGTACTTATTGTCTAAGTACTTCCCTTTGTTCTGACCCACTTATTGTTCCAGGTCTTATTGTATTCTGTCTATTGTATAACACCCTTATTGTACAAGTGCGTCATTGTCTCTAGACTGTATAAATAGTGTACCATGTACGCCCTGATAGCCCCAGTTCTCACTCTGTGCTATCAGGTATGTTTCCTACTCTTGTAATACCACCCAGTTCTCACTCTGTGCTATCAGACATCTCTAAGCTTACCTTGCAAGATCTCTGCTTCCCTGTGCCTCACATATCTCACCACAGTATCCCTTGATTCACTGTGAGTATGCGTCTCCACCTATGCTGTTCATCAGTACAAGCTAGGTAGCATGTGACTTATATACTAGTACAGGATGTTTATACACAACAAACATATGGTGCAATACATGGGTTCTGAGTAAAAGTGGAACAAAGGCATAGCTATAATGAGAAACATAGTGATTGCACGGGGTCATGTGTGAGTCAGCTGAGACTGGAGTGCCGTAAACTTTGATATACAGGGAAGGGGGCATAAAGGTGTATCGTGCGGTGAAGAAATCATAAGAAACAGTTGGGTGCATAAGGAGTTATGGGTGTATCAAGGTGGGGTGAGGAAGCAAGAAGCAGAGAACGAAGGTGTCCAAAGGAAAGAAAGGGAAATCATGACAGGTGTAGTGGTCATGGGATCAACATCCATGGGATTGGGGTCCCTTCTGGTTCGATTCTGGTTCTGGCCTACGCTTTGTGTGGTGTAACGCTACCACGGTGTTCAGCTCGACTTGAGCTCGCAAAAGGACGTTCACGACTTAGCTAATCGTAGATGGCCTTGCAAGGTCTCGGTAAGGCCGTAGAATACAGCCAAGGCGATCCACAGTACGCGCCCAATTAGTACCAAGGCAACTCCGACTTGTCGTGTCGAAAGGGCCAGATCCCTAGACTCGAAGGTCAGGACTATAGACGAGGTTTGTCCCTAGAAGCAGAGAGGGACTCAAGAGTTCCTCTGAAGAATAGAAGACGAGAGTGGTATTTAAAGAAGACCAAGATGGCGTATCTTGGTCCTCGCAGCCCACTACTTATACATATTGTAGAGGCAGCTTTAAAGCTCCTCTTAAACGTAACGACTAGTAGCAGTAATAGCTCGAACCCTACTATAGCTATCCTAGTAATGAGTCATACCAGCAATCACATGCTAGTACAACGCGCTGACTGATCCTACTTGTCCATGACTAATCTCTACTTACTATCGTAGTCATAACCGTATAGTAAGCGTCCATATTCGTACTCCGTATCTTATATGTGAGTCCATGAAGCTCCGACCGTAACATCACCCCCTTTTCAGGAGCGACGCCCACGTCGCCGGCGATCACCTGCTCCTCCCATCCATCCCGCCTGTACTTCTTCGATCCTATCCATGGCGTTGGCCATCTCCAATCGGAACTTGCTCCGAGACAGCTCCCCTTTGATGCCCCCCAACGCGGCGGCGAGTTGGTGGAGCCGCTGCTCCATCCTCTCGGCCTCGTACGCGTATGACCGGTACCGGTGTATCTCGGCCTTGAGGCTCACATCGTGCAGCTCTCCGAGGGCGCGATTGACGCGAGGGCGGTCATGGTAGCCGCCGGCGAAGATCATAAGATCTTCCTGAGGGTAATGGGGCTTACCTCGGGCCCGGACCTGCGGCTCAGCATAGAGCGGTTTCGAATACACCTTCTCGCTCTCCTCCGTCAGTCCCAATACCAGGGGATCCGCGTTCATGATAATTTGGACGAACGCGGCCTGGCGGGTGCGCCCTTGACCGTCGGTGATGGGGTAGTGGACGAAGTTCTCCCCACGGTTGTGGAGATAACCGTGGGGGGCGGGCCCTAAGGCGCGGTGTCGTAGTTGGAGCAGGGGGAAGAGGGGAGGAGCGTCGGCTCGTACTCCTCCTCGGTACAAGGGACGGCCCGTGGTGTCACAGGCGTATGGAGTCTCGTCGGGGTGGTCAGTGTCGGTGGCAGTGATGACGAGCAGGTGCTCATCTGGGTAGTAGTCGTGGAGGCTCCCTCGCGCTTGCTCCAATATCGTCTCATGCGTTCTACGGCCCCTGCCTTCCTCCTTGCCATCATTTCCGACCGCCGTTTGGTCGCCCTCTGAATCTGCTCCCGCTTCCACACCCTCGCTACTTCCAGCCACTGGCGCTCCCGTTTCCAGTCTTGCCATCGTGACGTCGCCGGCGACCGGCTCCTCGACCCACTGCTCGACTCGAACTGGGAGAGGTCGAGGTGAGGACACCTCACTGTCGCAGAGAGCTGCGCGAAGCCGATCAACTTCGGGCGTCGTGAGTGGGGATCGGTTGAGGCGCTGGCCGTCTTCGGTGACCAGCCACCAGCTGGCGGGGTTGCTGGTGTCGGGGGTGTGCTCGGCGGGGACGAGGCTCTGCAAGGCGTCGACGAGCTCTTGATGGGTGATGGGGCTCGTGTTTGAGGCAACACGAGCGACGGCCTCGGCGGTAGTGGGAATGGACATTGTTGCAAGTGGGGGTGAGAGGAAGCCAGTGTGGAGAGAAGAAGTGGAGGTTGATGGGGATTTTGACGAAACCTTCCTGGCTTTTAACTCTCGAGTCGTGCGGGGATTTAATTGTTGGTACTCAGCTAAAGCCTCGTCTGCAAATACGTCATCCTTATCAATCCACTGATTCTCCGAGTCGGGGTATCCCTTCCATTTGATCAGGTACTGAAGGCGCTTCCTTTTGCCGAAATGCCGGTGGTCCAGAATCCTCTCGACCTCGTATTCTTCTTCTCCTTCCATCAAATCTGGTGGTGGGCGTTGGAAGTTTTCTCCATGCATGAGCGTCTCGTGATAAGGTGTGAGAAGATCGATGTGGAATACGGGGTGGATACTCCACTGCGTGGGGAGTTCTAACTGGTAGTTCACCGGTGATAGGATCCGCGTGATCTTGAAGGGTCCATGCCGTCTTGCCGCTAGTTTGGGAGTTGGTTGATTGGTTCTCAGGTGACGTCCTTCCAGCCATACGTAGTCCCCTACTTGGAATTTGGGGGTGTCTCTGTGTTTGACCCACATAAGTTGCGCCTTCTTGATAAGCTCTTGGGCTTCTTTCCGTGCTTCTCGGAACTGTTCCAGCCTTGTGGTGATCTGTGGGATCGGGGATGGCTTATCGAGCCAATCAGCACGCGGGTCATACCCCATGAGAAGGGAGAATGGGGACTTTCTTGTCGTTTCGTGGGGCCAGTTGTTGTGAGCGAATTCAGCTATTGGTAGAAAGGCCGCCCAGTTGTCTTGTCGTTCGTTAGCCCAGAAGCGGAGATATTGCTCCAGCCATTGATTAGTCCTTTCGGACTGTCCGTCCGTTCGTGGGTGATATGCCGTTGAAATGTTTTGTTGGATTCCAAGGATTCGGCATAGTTCTCGGGTGAACTTTGAGGCGAATCTGGGGTCTCTGTCGCTGAATGATTTTTGACGGCAGTCCGAATCGTTTGAAGACATGAATGGCGTAGAGTCCTGCGGTTTCTTCGGCGGTGATCTCTTCGTTGCATGGGATGAACTACTGAGGCTTTGCTGCAGTCGTGGTCTGTTACGGTCAGAATAGTGTCGAATCCCTGTGACGTTGGGAGTTTTGTGATGAAGTCGAGGGCTATGGTTTCGAACGGGAGTGCGTCTTCTTTGGGTGTGATAGGTACCAGTGGAGCCTTGGTGGGTCGCGTATTGACTTTGTGTCTTTGACATTCGGCGCATCCTTGTACGTAGTTTCGGATGTCTAGTTTCAGTTCCGGCCACCAATATCTTCGTTCCACTAGTCTCGTGGTTCGTGCAATCCCGGGGTGTCCAGTGTACCGGGGGGTCGTGGTGCGCGGCGATGAGCTTTCGTTTTTCTTCTAGTGATCCGGTAATGACGTACTTCCCTTGTCTATACCATGCTCCGTTTACGAACTTCAGTTGTTGAGGGTCCACCCAGTATCGCAGGGTAATTTCTGTCTGCGGCGGGTCTTCTGATGGCTTGTACCGTCGTGGTCCGTACGAAGATATCCTCTGGCAGTACTGTTACGTTTTCGTTGTCTCGTTCTCCCTGGTCGTAGTCGGGTCATCTGGATAGTGCGTCAGCGCGACCGTTCTTCTTTCCTGGGATGTGGTGAATTTCGAAGTTGTATTCCATGAGTTCGAGTACTTCCCTTGCTACTCTCCGGCTGATCTTCTGCGGCAGCTTCCAATATTGGAGGTTCATGTGGTCCGAGTAAATTTTGATCTTGTGCGGCGATCCAGCTAGTAGCGGTCTCCAGTGTCGGAGGGCTTTGACTATCGCTAGGAGTTCTAGATCGTATATGTCGTAGTTGCGTTCTGCTTCATTGAGCGTAGCCGAATAGTAGCCGATCGGGTGCCGCTTGCCAGTCCTCTTTCTTTTGGAGTAGGACTGCGCCCGTTGCGAATCCTGAAGCGTCTACTTCGAGTTCGAACGGGTCGTCGAGCTTTGGGTGGGCGAGTACGGGTTCTTCTGTGACTAGGGCTTTGAGTTTTCGGAAGGCCCTATCTTCTTCGTCTGTCCATTTCCATTCCGCGTCCTTTCTCGTGAGTTTATTGAGCGGTTTGGCGTGCGTGGCGAAGCCGCGAATGAAGAGTCGGTAAAAATTGCAGAAGCCCAGGAAGGAGCGTACGTCACGGACCTTTGTAGGCGTTGGCCAGTCTTTGATACCGGAAATTTTTACCGGGTCCAT
Source organism: Lactarius vividus (assembly GCA_021527035.1). Classification (NCBI taxonomy): domain Eukaryota; kingdom Fungi; phylum Basidiomycota; class Agaricomycetes; order Russulales; family Russulaceae; genus Lactarius; species Lactarius vividus. The sequence goes on from JAKELG010000052.1 coordinate 214,539, forward strand.
ACGTGTTACCCCCTTTTCAAGGATTACCCCCAGGTAATCCATTCGCGGCTTGTTGAATAGGCATTTTTCGAGCTTGAAGTACAGGTCGTGTTCCATGGCTACTTGAAGCACGTCACTTACTGCTTCTTCGTGTTCTCTTTGTCCCGCTGGGTCTCTTGTTGCGATGCCGATGTCGTCCATGTATACTCGTATGATCGTCCCTTTCTGTTCGTGTTTGATGATACGTCTCGGTAGATGGTGTTCATCATCGTTTGGAACGTGGCCGGAGAATTAGTGAGTCCGAAGTACATAACCGTGGGTTCAAAGAGACCGTACCGTGTCTTGAAGGCCGCTTTGTGTTCGTCCCCTTCTTTAATACGGACAGTTGTTATATCCCCAGCGGACGTCAAGCTTCGTGTAAGTGTGTGCTTGGCTTAGGTCTGTAATTAGGTCCGATATGAGGGGTAGGGGGTATTGGTTGCGAATGGTGACGGCGTTGATCTTCCTGTAGTCCTGTACCTGGTCGGAGTTTTCCATCCTTCTTTTTGATGAAGAAGAATGAAGACGCGTAGGGGGACTTTGATGGTCGTATGTAGCCTTTCTTCAGTTGCTCGTCGAGGAAATTCCTTTAATTTGCCATCCTCTTCCTGTGTCATGGGATAGACCTTGCAGTCGATGGCCGTTGGGGTTTCCTTCTTGAATTCGATGGCGTGGATCCCATGGCCTGGACGGTGGGAATCGATTTGATGCTTCTTCGCTGAAGATCTTTCGCGAACTTCTGGTATACTTTTGGAAGTTCTACCTTGTCGTGGAATTGTTTAGCTTCGATCGCTAACTCAGTTGCAGTGGTACGTATCTGACACTCGTCGGCGAGTTCATTTAGTATTTCCTGTTTGTCTTCTGTTTTGAGGGTTCCGATGACGTGGTATTCCTGTTGTGGGGTTTATGGAGCGTATTACGACTGGAAGCATCTTTTCAGTGGATGGTTGCGTATCTCCAGTTGATCGTGGGTTCATATGTGGCTAGCCAGGGGTATCCTAGTACTAGATCTTCGTTTCCGATGTCCGTGACTAGGAAGCGCAGCTTCTGTCGCTTTTGATTAGTTTGAACTTCGAGGTCTGTGTAGTGAGTGATACTGCCCGCCTTGTTCTCGGTGTTATCTATGTTCCATATTTTTCGGGGGCGTTCCAGTTGCTGCAGACCCATGCCCATTCTTTTGGCGAATGATGGTCTTATGAAGTTGTCGGTGGCTCCCGAGTCTACGAGAGCCTTGATGTCGGCCATAGCGTAACTTGTACGAATCGATACTGGAATTCGGAGCGAACGGTAGCGAGTCATGATTACAGAGTTACATTTAACTGCCCTCACCCAGGCCGATGGGTTCAGGCGTTCTGAAAACCCTCCTTCCCCCACATTTCTTGGAGGATGAGGTCTTTCACGTCATCCGATTCTCCGGCTACTCCGGCTAGCCAATCTTTTGCTCGTTGCTGTGGCGGCGCCGTGTTTGTTGCCCTTATTTGTGCGGGTGGCTCTTCCTGTGTGTAGTAGTCCGTGTCGGCCATTCGGCTGGTGGTTACTCGACGACGTGGCTGTGGGCAGTTTCGTGAGAAGTGTCCCATTTGGTTACAGTTGTAGCAGGCGACTGTCCTCATATCTCGAGGTGGAGGTCCTCCTCCTCTTCCGTATCCTCCCCTCTGCGGTCTTGGGATGAACGGTCTGTTGGGGTCTCCAACTTCGGCCACTCTTGCGCGAGTTCGATCGGCTGACGTGTCCATAGCGTTTGGGTCGTATCTAGGAGGGGGTGGTCCTCGTGGTGGCCCCCAGTTTGGGGGTTGCGGTCTCCATCGGGGTTGGGCAGATGACGGTGGGGTTTTAGTTTTGAAGTTGTCGAGGCGTGCTTTCATGTGTATATACTGTTTTTGCCTTCGTAGTGCGCACCTCTTCCAGTCTTCAAATGTGTGCGGCTCGTCCAATTCGTAAACCTTCATAAATAGGGCTCGTGGAAGTCCCGCAGTGAATCGATCGATGGTTTGTCGGTCGTTTAGGTTGTAGTGAGCTTTTCTGGCTAGTTGCTCGAATTTAACGACGTACGCGTCAATATCCTCTCCCGTCATTTTTATCCCTTTTTGTAATTCGGCTTGCGCCTGTTCTTCTTCAAGGATATTTGAGAATCTCTTGGCGAATTCTGTCGCCACGTGGTTCCACAGCGTCTGGGAGTATTGACTGACTCCCCGTCGTACTTCTCTGTTGAGCCATTCCAATATGCTCAAGGTCCACTCGCTGACGTTGATCCCCTTTACGTATCCTAGAAAAAGGAGGGATCGCCGATACTCGTTTTGCATGATCGGGGCGTCCAGATTCATCCCCCAGTATACATGCCATTGTGTGAGGAAGGCTTCGTATTTAGTGCGGTCTCCGTCGAACACTGTTGGAGGTTCACCTGATAATCTGTCTGATCCGTGCCCTCCTCTTGGTGGTCCTCCCTCTGGTAGTCCCCCTCCTGGTGGTCCTCCTCCTGGCGGTCCTTCTCCTCCTGGTGGTCTCCCTCCTCCCGGGAACCCTCCTCCTGTTGGGCCTTGTCCTGGGAATCCGCCGGGGAGTCCTCCTGGTGGTGGTGGGGGTCCTTCTGGTGGGTCTGGGTGGTCTGGTCCTATTGCTCGAAATAGAGCTGCGTCGTCGGCCGTCATTCGGTGTCCGGTATTGGGGTTGATGGGGTTGAGGATGGCCTCTGCTTCTTCCCTGATGCGGTGTACTTCCTCCATTGCTTGCGCTTCGGTTACTGTAGTCATGGGACTTCGGATATGAATTTCCTCTGGGACTGTGATGTGCAGTGACTCAGCTATATGAGCTAACAGACTGGAGTCGTCTCCTGTTCCGGGTCGTGCTTCGCTTTCGGTTGCGGTGTGTTCCTCCGCTTGTTCCTCGTGGCTGGATTCTGACGGAGCCTGTTCTCTGGGTTGTTCTTCTTCACTTTCACTACTGTCTCCGTCTAGCGATCCCCAGTCGTCTCCGTGTAATTCTCTTGAGTCGATGTCGCAGCGGTAGTGCCTCCCAGCTGGTCTGACGACGTCCCACCGATTGTCTATTGGATTCCACGTAATCTCCGTCCAACAGAAATTTGAATAGTTGAACTCAACTGGGCGATATCTGATTGCTTCTCCCGGGAAGTCCACAAAATAGCCCGTGTCTCCTCTGTATTCTCTCCACCTGGCTGCGCCCAGGAATCGTCGCGGTACTGATCGTTCTCCTCTGGTTTCGAGGTTGTAAGGTCGAAAGTTTCTCCACTGATCTCTTGTAGTGAACGCCACGGTTGGTGATCTTGGTCTTAATGTAACGCTACCACGGCGTTCAGCTCGACTTGAGCTCGCAAAAGGACGTTCACGACTTAGCTAATCGTAGATGGCCTTGCAAGGTCTCGGTAAGGCCGTAGAATACAGCCAAGGCGATCCACAGTACGCGCCCAATTAGTACCAAGGCAACTCCGACTTGTCGTGTCGAAAGGGCCAGATCCCTAGACTCGAAGGTCAGGACTATAGACGAGGTTTGTCCCTAGAAGCAGAGAGGGACTCAAGAGTTCCTCTGAAGAATAGAAGACGAGAGTGGTATTTAAAGAAGACCAAGATGGCGTATCTTGGTCCTCGCAGCCCACTACTTATACATATTGTAGAGGCAGCTTTAAAGCTCCTCTTAAACGTAACGACTAGTAGCAGTAATAGCTCGAACCCTACTATAGCTATCCTAGTAATGAGTCATACCAGCAATCACATGCTAGTACAACGCGCTGACTGATCCTACTTGTCCATGACTAATCTCTACTTACTATCGTAGTCATAACCGTATAGTAAGCGTCCATATTCGTACTCCGTATCTTATATGTGAGTCCATGAAGCTCCGACCGTAACATGTGGGGCCAGTGTTTCTAGTTCCTGGTCCTGACTTCAGGAGCTGCCATTGTTGGTGTTCTGCTCTGGCAGTGGCTTGCCATTCATCCATGGTGTTTGGTATGGTGGTCCTCATGAGGCAGGCATGATATGTGCCTGTTGTGTCACGGTACGAGCTCAGTGGACTCTTGTTACGGTACGGAGTTTGAAGTGGACGCTTACTATACGGTTATGACTACGATAGTAAGCGTAGATTAGTCATGGACTCACCATCAGTCAGCAGGAGTCGTGGTAGCATGTGATAGTTACCATGACTCATTACTAGGATAGCGATAGTAGGGTTCGAGCTATTATTGCTAGTAGTTATCGTCTTAAAGAGGAGCTTCAAAGCTGCCTCTATAATATGTATAAATAGTGGAATGCGAAGACCAAGATACGCCATCTTGGTCTTCTTCAAATACCACTCTCTTCTGCCTACCTTCAGAACAATCCCTCTTCGCCTTCTTGCTTCTAGAGGGACGCCTTCCCGAAGTCCTGACCTTCGAGTCTAGGATCCTGGCCCTTTCGACACAACAAGTCGGAGTTGCCTTAGTGCTAATTGGACGTCTACTGTGGATAGCCTTAGTGGTATTCTACGGCATCACTGAGACCTTACAAGAGTACCTACGACCAGCTAAGTTGTGAACGTCATCATACGAGTCCAAGTCGGACTAAACGCAGTGGTAGCGTTACATTAAGACCAAGATCCCCAACCGTGGCGTTCACAACAAGAGACCAGTGGAGAAATTTCCGACCCTACAACCTCGAAACTAGAGGAGAATGATCAGTACCACGAAGATTCCTAGGCGCAGCCAGGTGGAGAGAATACCGAGGAGATACCGGGTACTTCGTAGACTTCCCAGGAGAAACTATCAGATACCGACCAGTTGAGTTCAACTACTCTAACTTCTGTTGGACGGAGATTACGTGGAACCCCATAGACAACCGGTGGGACGTCGTAAGACCAGCCAGACGGCACTACCGCTGCGACATAGACTCCAGAGAACTCCAAGGAGACAACTGGGGATCACTAGATGGAGACAGCGGCAGCAGCGAGGACAAAGAAGAACGACCCAGAGAACAAAACCTGTCTGAATCAAGTCACGAAGAACAGGCGGAAGAACACACCGCAACCAAAAGCGAAGTACGACCCGGAACAGGAGACGACTCAAGCCTATTAGCCCACATAGCTGAGTCTTTACACATCACCGTCCCGGAAGAAATTCACATCCAGAGCCCCATGGCCACAGTAACAGAAGCACAAGCAATGGAAGAGGTGCACCGCATCAGAGAAGAAGCGGAAGCCATCCTCAATCCCATCAACCCCAGCACGGGACACCGAATGACGGCCGACGATGCAGCCCTATTCCGAGCGATAGGGCAAGACCACCCAGACCCACCGGAGGGACCCCCACCACCTCCAGGAGGGCTTCCCGGAGGACTCCCGGGACAAGGACCAATGGGAGGAGGATTCCCAGGCGGAGGAGGACCACCACGAGGAGGACCACCAGAAGGAGGACCGCCAGGAGGGGGGATGCCAGGAGGAGGACGCGGATCGGACAGACTAACAGGTGAACCTCCGACCATATTCGACGGAGACCGCACTAAATACGAGGCCTTCTTAACGCAATGGCATGTATACTGGGGAATGAACCTGGATGCCCCCATCATGCAAAACAAATACCGGCGCTCCCTCCTCTTTCTGGGATACGTAAAGGGAGTCAACGTTAGTGAATGGACGCTCGCCATCCTGGAGTGGCTGAATAGGGAAGTACGAAGAGGGGTCAGCCAATACTCGCAGACACTATGGAACCACGTCGCAGCAGAGTTCGCTAAACGATTCTCCAATATATTGGAAGAAGAACAAGCCCAGGCTGAATTACAAAAAGGGATCAAAATGGTAGGAGAAGACATTGACGCATACGTAGTGCGCTTCGAGCAACTGGCAAGAAAAGCTCATTACAATCTAAACGATCGACAAACTCTCGATCGGTTTACCGCAGGGCTGCCACGGGCCCTGTTCATGAAAGTCTATGAACTGGACGAACTGCACACGTTCGAGGACTGGAAGAGGTGCGCGCTACGACGACAAAAACAATACATCCACATGAAAGCGCGCCTCGATAACTTCAAGGCCAAGACGCCACCGTCATCGGCACAACCCCGCTGGAGGACGCAGGCCCCGAACTGGGGACCACCGAGAGGACCGCCGCCGCCCAGATACGACCCGAACGCAATGGATACCTCAGCCGATCGATCCTGCGCAAGGGTAGCTGAAGTTGGAGATCCCAACAGACCCTTCATCCCAAGACCACAGAGAGGAGGATATGGACGAGGAGGAGGGCCATCGCCTCGAGACATGAGGACAGTAATCTGCTACAACTGCAACCGACCAGGCCACTTCTCACGAAACTGTTCACAGCCTCGTTCGCGACCAAGTACCAGTTGCATGTCGGAAACAGACTACTATGCACAAGAAGAACCCGCGACCCAGGCGAGAGTAGCCAACACAGCCCCGCCACAGCAAAGAGCCAAGGATTGGCTAGCAGGAGTGGCAGGAGAATCGGATGACGTAAAAGACCTCATCCTCCAAGAAATGTGGGGGAAAGAGGGTTTTCAGAACGCCTGAACCCATCGGCCTGGGTGAGGGCAGTTAATTGTAACTCTGTAATCATGACTCGCTACCGTTCACTCTGAATTCCAGTATCGATTCGTACAAGTTATGCAATGGCCGACATCAAAGCTCTCGTAGACTCGGGAGCAACCGACAACTTCATAAGACCATCCTTCACGAAAAGAATGGGCATTGGCCTGCAAGCGTTGGAAAGACCCCGCAAGATATGGAACATAGACAACACCGAGAATAAAGCGGGCAGTGTCACGGTACGAGCTCGAAGGACTCTTATTACGGTACGAGGCTTGAAGTGGACGCTTACTATACGGTTATGACTATGATAGTAAGCGTAAATTAGTCATGGACTCATCATCAGTCAGCAAAGTCGTAGTACCATGTGATAGTACTATGACTCATTACTAGGATAGCGGTAGTAGGGTTCGAGCTATTATCGCTAGTAGTTACCGTCTTAGAGAGGAGCTTTAAAGCTGCCTCTACAATGTGTATAAATAGTGGGTTGCGAAGACCAAGAAACGCCATCTTGGTCTTCTTCAAATACCACTCTCGTCTCTTACGCTTCAGAAGGCCTTCAGTGCCCCTTCTACCTCTAAAGCGAGGTCTCGTCTGTAGTCCTGACCTTCGAGTCTAGGAATCTGGCCCTCTCAACTCGACAAGTCGGAGTTGCCCTAGTACTACTCGGGCGCGTACTGTGGATTGCCTTAGTCGTTTTCTACGGCATTACTGCGACCTTGCAAGGTTACTTGCAACCAGCTAAGTCGTGAACGCCCCTTTTACGAGCTCAAGTCGAGCTAAACGCCGTGGTAGCGTTACATTAAGACCAAGATCTCCAACCGTGGCGTTCACTACAAGAGATCAGTGGAGAAACTTTCGACCCTACCACCTCGAAACCAGAGGAGAACGATCAGTACCGCGACGATTTTTAGGCGCGGCCAGGTGGAGAGAATACAGAGGAGACACCGGCTATTTTGTGGACTTTCCGGGAGAAGCAATCAGGTATCGCCCAGTTGAGCTTCAACTATTCAAACTTCTGTTGGACAGAGGTTACGTGGAACCCGATAGACAATCGGTGGGACGTTGTCAGACCGGTTGGAAGACACTACCGCTGCGACATCGACTCAAGAGAATTACACGGAGACGACTGGGGTTCATTGGACGGAGACAGTAGCAGCAGCAACGAAGAAGAAGAACAACCCAGAGAAAGAGCCCCATCAGAATCAAGCCACGAAGAACCAGTCGAAGAGCACACAGCCACGGAGAGCGAGGCCAGACCAGGAACCAGAGACGACTCGAGTTTACTAGCCCACATAGCTGAGTCCCTCCACATCACAGTACCCGAAGAAATCCACATTCGGAGCCCTATGACCACAGTAATCGAGACACAAGCAATGGAAGAAGTGCACCGCATCAGGGAAGAAGCAGAAGCCATCCTCAATCCCATTAACCCCAACACGGGACACCGAATGACAGCCGACGATGCCGCCCTCTTTAGAGCAATAGGACCAGACCACCCAGACCCACCAGAAGGACCCCCACCACCACCAGGAGGACTTCCAGGAGGATTCCCCGGACAGGGGCCAACAGGAGGAGGCTTCCCAGGAGGAGGACGACCACCAGGAGGAGGACGACCACCAGGAGGAGGAGGACCACCAGGAGGAGGACCACCAGAAGGAGGACCACCAGGAGGAGGACCACCAGCAGGAGGACACGGATCAGACAGACTCTCAGGTGAACCTCCGACTGTCTTTGACGGCGATCGTACTAAATACAAAGCGTTCCTCACGCAATGGCACGTCTATTGGGGAATGAATCTCGACGCCCCCATCATGCAAAACGAGTATCGACGATCCCTCCTTTTCCTGGGATATGTCAAGGGAGTCAACGTTAGTGAATGGACGCTATCCATTCTCGAATGGCTTAATCGGGAAGTACGACGAGGAGTAAGTCAATACTCCCAAACACTGTGGAACCACGTAGCGGCGGAATTCGCCAAGAGATTTTCGAACATACTTGAAGAGGAGCAAGCACAAGCAGAGTTACAGAAGGGAATTAAAATGACCGGAGAGGACATTGACGCGTACGTAGTCAAATTCGAGCAACTAGCCAGAAAAGCTCACTACAACCTGAACGACCGACAAACCATCGATCGGTTCACCTCGGGGTTACCACGAGCCCTGTTCATGAAAGTCTACGAGCTGGACGAACCAAATACGTTCGAAGATTGGAAGAGATGCGCGCTCCGAAGACAAAAACAATACATACATATGAAAGCGCGCCTCGACAACTTCAAAACAAAGACGCCACCGTCATCTGCCCAACCACGATGGAGGCCGCAACCCCCGAATTGGGGGCCACCGCGAGGACCACCTCCTCCCAGATACGACCCAAATGCAATGGATACATCGGCTGATCGAACTCGCGCAAGAGTGGCCGAAGTTGGAGACCCCAATAGACCATTCATTCCGAGACCACAGAGAGGAGGATACGGAAGAGGAGGAGGGCTGCCGCCTCGAGACATGAGGACAGTTGTCTGCTATAACTGTAACCAGATGGGACACTTCTCACGTAACTGCCCACAGCCACGCCGTCGAGCTGCCACCAGCCGAATGGCCGACACGGACTACTACATGCAGGAGGAGCCACCCACACAAGTAAGAGCAGCAAACACCGCGCCCCCGCAACAACGAGCCAAAGATTGGTTAGCCGGAGTAGCCGGAGAATCAGATGACGTAAAAGACCTCATCCTCCAAGAAATGTGGGGAAAGGAGGGTTTTCAGAACGCCTGAACCCATCGGCCTGGGTGAGGGCAGTTAAATGTAACTCTGTAATCATGACTCGCTACCGTTCGCTCCGAATTCCAGTATCGATTCGTACAAGTTACGCTATGGCCGACATCAAAGCTCTCGTAGACTTGGGAGCTACCGACAATTTCATAAGACCGTCATTCGCAAAGAGGATGGGTATGGGTCTACAACAACTCGAACGCCCTCGAAAAATATGGAACATAGACAATACCAAAAACAAAGCGGGCAGTATCACTCACTACATAGACCTCGAAGTTCAGACTAATCAGAAGCAACAGAAACTGCGCTTCCTGGTTACGGACATCGGAAACGAAGATCTAGTACTAGGATACCCCTGGCTAGCCGCATACGAACCCACAATCAACTGGAGATATGCAACCATCCATGAAAAGATGCTCCCGGTTGTAGTACGCTCCATAAACCCTACAAAAGAATACCACATTATCGCTACCCTCAAAACAGAGGACAAGCAGGAGATACTAGATGAACTCGCCGAAGAGTGTCAGATACGTACTACCGCAACTGAGCTAGCGATTGAAGCCAAGCAGTTTCACGACAGGGTAGAACTTCCAACGGTATATCAAAAATTCGCGAAGATCTTCAGCGAGGAAGCGTCGAATCGATTCCCACCGTCCAGACCATGGGACCATGCTATCGAATTCAAGGAGGGAACCCCAACGGCCATCGACTGCAAGGTCTACCCTATGACCCAAGAAGAAGACGGCAAGTTAAAGGAATTCCTCGACGAACAGCTGAAGAAAGGCTACATACGACCATCAAAGTCCCCCTACGCGTCTTCATTCTTCTTCATCAAAAAGAAGGATGGAAAACTCCGGCCCGTACAAGACTATAGGAAGATCAATGCCGTCACTATCCGCAACCAATACCCCCTACCCCTTATATCGGACCTGATCACAGACCTAAGCCAAGCACACACTTATACGAAACTCGACGTCCGCTGGGGGTATAACAACGTCCGCATTAAAGAAGGGGACGAACACAAGGCAGCCTTCAAAACACGGTACGGTCTCTTTGAACCCACGGTTATGTACTTCGGACTCACTAATTCCCCGGCCACGTTCCAAACGATGATGAACACTATCTACCGAGACGTTATCATTAAACATGAACAGAAAGGGACCATCATACGAGTATATATGGATGACATCGGCATCGCAACAAGGGACCCAGCGGGACAAGAAGAACACGAAGAAGCAGTAAGCGACGTACTTCAAGTAGCCATGGAACACGACCTGTACTTCAAGCTCGAAAAATGCCTCTTCAACAAGCCGCGAATGGATTACCTGGGGGTAATCCTTGAAAAGGGGGTAACACGTATGGACCCGGTAAAAATTTCCGGCATCAAAGACTGGCCAACGCCCACAAAGGTCCGTGACGTACGCTCCTTCCTAGGCTTCTGCAATTTTTACCGACTCTTCATTCACGGCTTCGCCACGCACGCCAAACCACTCAACAAACTCACGAGGAAGGACGCGGAATGGAGATGGACAGACGAAGAAGATAGGGCCTTCCGGAAACTCAAAGCCCTAGTCACAGAAGAACCCGTACTCGCCCATCCAAAGCTGGATGACCAGTTCAAACTTGAAGTAGACGCTTCAGGATTCGCAACGGGCGCAGTCCTGCTCCAAAAGAAAGAAGACGGCAAGCGGCACCCGATCGGCTACTATTCAGCCACGCTTAATGAAGCAGAACGCAACTACGACATATACAATCTAGAACTCCTAGCGATAGTCAAAGCCCTCCGACACTGGAGACCACTACTAGCTGGGTCGCCGCACAAGATCAAAATCTATTCGGACCACATGAACCTCCAATATTGGAAGCTACCGCAGAAGATCAGCCGGAGAGTAGCGAGGGAAGTACTGGAACTCATGGAATACAACTTCGAAATTCACCACATCCCAGGAAAGAAGAACGGTCGCGCCGACGCACTGTCCCGACGACCTGACTACGACCAGGGAGAACGAGACAATGAAAACATAGTGGTACTACCAGAAGACATCTTTGTACGAACAACGACGGTACAAGCCACGGAAAACCCACCGCAAACAGAAATCACCCTGCGATACTGGGTAGACCCCCAACAACTGAAATTCATAAACGGAGCGTGGTACAGACAAGGGAAGTATGTCATCACGGGATCCTTAGAAGAGAAACGAAAGCTCATCGCCGCGCACCATGATCCTCCGGTACACGGACACCCTGGAATTGCACGTACCACGAGACTGGTGGAACGAAGATACTGGTGGCCGGAATTAAAGCTCGATGTCCGAAACTATGTGCAAGGATGTGCCGAGTGTCAGCAACACAAAGTCAACACGCGTCCAACAAAGGCCCCGCTGACACCCATTACCCCAAAGGAAGATGCACTCCCCTTTGAAACCATCGCACTTGACTTCATCACTAAACTCCCAACGTCCCAGGGATACGACACCATCTTGACGATAACTGACCACGACTGCAGTAAAGCCTCGGTTTTCATCCCCTGCAACGAAGAGGTCACAGCAGAAGAAACGGCCGGGCTCTACGCCACACACGTATTCAAGCGATTCGGACTCCCGTCAAAAATCATCAGCGACAGAGACCCCCGGTTTGCCTCCAAGTTCACGCGAGAGCTGTGCCGAATCCTGGGGATTCAACAGAACATTTCCACGGCATATCACCCCCGAACCGATGGGCAATCGGAACGCACCAATCAATGGCTGGAGCAATATCTCCGCTTCTGGACAAACGAGCGTCAAGATAACTGGGCAACTTTCCTACCAATAGCCGAATTCGCGCACAACAATTGGCCCCACGAGACGACAAGGAAGTCCCCATTCTCCCTCCTCATGTGTAACGCTACCTGTTACGTTTCGTTCTCAGATCGCCCGGACCGGTTGTGGACTCTGACGTGTTCGTGATGACTCGGCACGTTAGCAGTAATACGTCATGGACTTCGGATCTTACCGCCTCGTGTTTGGATGACTGATGCTCGCTATTGTTGTATGTGATGAGGATTACCGCGCTGACTGACGACTCCTATTGTTGTACGTGTTTCGGATTACGATGACGACTGCGCATTCTATTATTAGAGTACGCTACTTACGCTATTGGCTATCTACGAGTTCGAGCGGAGCTGGAACTAGCTCCTTTACTTGTATTTAAGTTTGTAGTACCACGGACCCGGATCCCCATCTTGGTCTTCTTCAATTACCACTCTTCACTCGTCTTCCGTGCTAGGGACTTGCAGTGTCCCTACGTAAACTAGCTCCGGCATATCCCTTCCAGACCAAGAGGGATCCCCGTGACCTTATCTCCATCTTCCCTTGTGAATGGTAGATCAGCCGACCGTGACTTATCCGCCTGGTACCACGTGTCATCTCGTCTTCGAGTACCTCAACTCCCACACCGCGCGTCCAACCCATTGCTATTACATAGTCGACAACCTCCAGTGGGAGTACATTCGCAAAGTCCCAAGTCCGCTGCCCAACGTTCCTGTCGAGGAGACGTTGTACACCTATAGAGATTCCACAGGCACGTATTGGCCTCATCCAGCAGTCTTTCCAGAGCACTCGGACAACCACAGATTCCACCCCCGAGGGAACCCACGTCACAACAGCGTCTAAGTCAGACGAACGTCCGTGGTAGACGTTACATTAAGACCAAGATCCTTCAACGTGGCTTCCGCAGTAACAACCCGTGATCTTTGGATCCCATTCCGACCGTACCATATCGACAGAAGAGGGGAACGCAACGTCCCCAAACAGTACCTCAAAGGAGCCTTTTGGCAGACAGAACAGGGAGATCCAGGCTACGTAGTCCTTTACACTTACAAAGACGGCAAAACCGGACTTATCCCGGTAGAATTCAACTTCGACCACACTTGCTGGACAGAAATCAGGTGGGACAAACTCCACGGCAAACTACAAGTCGTCAGACCCGCAGGATCAGGCCTCCACCTCGATATTCGCCAAAGCGAAACAACTACTAGAGATCAGTGGGGACCTATCGACGGACAAGAAGAGGAACCAGTCCGCTCCCCTACTCCTAAGACACCCGCACCTTCCCCATCTCTAGGAAGCAACCCCGAAGAAATCCGCATTCTCGAAGCGCAAGCAGAAGAAGAAGAAGCGCAACTAGGACTATTAGCTGAGTCCATCCCTACCGATATGACCACCACAGTCACCGAGCAGCCAACCACGTTTCAGGAACCCGCACGCATAAGCCGTGGCGGAGGACCCCCACCCGGAGGACACGGGGGAGGAGGAGGAGATGACGGAGGAGGAGACCCGGGAGGACCACTCTTCACCGGACCAAATGTATCAAGTGGGACCAAGCCCGAGAAATTTATGGGCAAAGAACCCCTCGTATTCACGGGAGATCACACCAAAGTCCAGCAGTTCCTCACCCAATGGGAGCTGTTCGTAGAAACCAACTATGACAACCCTGCGTTCACTCTCCCCTACCGTAAAGCACTGATCTTCCTCACCTATATCCAAGGGGAGCACGTTAACGAATGGGTCCTGTCCACCACCAAATGGGTCAAAGCGTACAAGGCCAAACACGGGCCCTATGACAAGTGGATCTGGGAAGCCATAGAACTCGGTTTCCGCAACACGTTCACGGATACGCTCAAGAAAGAAAGAGCGCAGCAAGATCTCCAGAAGGGCTTCCGAATGGAAGGACAAGACATTGACTCCTACGTCGCCAAATTCGAGAAAGCGGTCCGAGAAGCTGGATATCGCTTTGACGACTCCCTAGTCCTCGACAAATTCACCAGCGGACTACCAGTAGAACTCTACAAAAATGCGTATAACTTCCACAGCCCAAACACGTATGCCCAGTGGAAGACAGCAGCGCTTGAACAGCAACGCAAGTGGATGCATCTGCAGACACGTTTGGGGGGATGCAAACCCCCGGGACCCGGTAAGCCGGGCAACACTTCTCTCAGAACTTTCAACGCTCCAAACCGCCCGCAGCAACCACGCCAGGGATGGCAGGCGTTCCAAAACCACCCGGACGCCATGGACACCACTCCAGGCAGAGTCCGCGCTCGACTCGCGGGCTCAGAAGAAATCGACTACGCCCGACCCCCGTACACGCCACAAGGGGGACGCTCTCAAGGGAAAGGGGTTGTAGACATGAAAAACATCAACTGCTACAACTGCGGAAAACTCGGGCATATGTCCCGCGATTGTCGCCAACCCCGCAAACCGCGTGTCAATGCGAACTGGCAACCCCGCCAAGGAAGAGGAGCGTTTATAGAAGAAGTCCAGAGCGTCCAAGACGAACCTCTGATCCAATTCAAAGATGACGGCGGCAGTAGCCGCGGCGCCCGCGCCACCACTGATACGCCACAAGAACGGGCGACCAGCTGGATAAACGGAGTCCGAAACCTAGACGATGAAGCCAGGGACTTGGTGGTTCGAGACCTGTTGGGGCGAGAGGATTTTCAAAGCGCCTGAACCCGACGGCCTGGGTGAGGGCATTACGGTGTAACTCTGTGTTCATAACGCGCTATCAATCTATGCATGTTCCAGTTTCATTGCGCGCAAGTTACGCCATGGCCGACAAACGAGCACTAGTGGACTCCGGAGCCACTAACAACTTCATACATCCGGATTTTGTCAAGAGGATGAGGCTAGGCCTCAAGGAGTTAGACCGTCATCGAAAGATCTGGAACATTGACGGCACGCATAACAAAGGAGGCAAGATAACTCACTGCGTAGATCTAGAAGTACAGACCAAAGGAATCACCAAGGAGATGCGATTCCTGGTGACGGACGTAGGAGGGGAGGACATAATTTTGGGATATCCATGGCTAGCGACCTTTCAACCCAATATCCAATGGGCAACAGCCACGCTTAACGAAGCTGAGTATCCAGTCGTCCTCCGCACCATCAACCCTACAAAACCACGAATAGATCCGGTTATAGCACGACTCGTACTCGAAAAACTATTACTCCCTAACAAGCAGAAAATCGAAGAACAACTGCGACGGGAGTGTGACCTCGAAGATACTCGTCTACGCGCAACAATGTCGACCGAAATGGCTATAGAAGCCAAGCAATACACTGAAAAGAAAGCAGTCCCGGAGGAGTATCAACGGCACGTCAAAATCTTCAGCGAAGAAGAATCAAATCGCTTCCCGCTGTCGAAACCCTGGGACCACGCAATCGACTTCAAACCAAACGCACCGGACACGATCGACTGCAAAATCTATCCAATGAGCCAGACCGAAGACAAGGCCCTAAAAGAATGGATAGACGAACAACTGGCGAAAGGATACATCAGACCCTCAAAGTCCCCGTACGCATCATCCTTCTTTTTTATCAAAAAGAAAGACGGAAAACTACGCCCTGTACAGGACTACCGGAATATCAACAACTGGACGATACGCAACCAATACCCACTCCCACTTATCCCAGAACTCATCGCCGACCTAAGCGGAGCGTTCATATTTACCAAACTGGACATTCGCTGGGGATACAACAACATAAGGATCAAAGAGGGCGACCAGGAAAAAGCAGCGTTCAAAATGAAATACGGACTTTTCGAACCAACAGTAATGTTCTTTGGACTAACCAACTCACCGGCAACGTTCCAAACCATGATGAACGAGATTTGCAAAGACCTCATCGCATACCACGAGACCAAAGGTACGATCATCAGGGTATACATGGACGACATAGGCATAGCCACCCGGTCCACGGAGCAAGCACACATCGACGCAGTACATGACGTCCTAGATCTATTGGAAGAAAACGACCTATTCCTCAAACCGGAAAAATGCATTTTCCACGCACCAAGCATCGATTACCTGGGGGTAATCATTGAAAAGGGGGTGACACGTATGGACCCCGTCAAAATTTCCGGTATCAAAGACTGGCCAAACCCCAAAAACGTCAAACAGGTGCGATCATTCCTAGGCTTCTGCAACTTTTACCGCGCTTTCATCCGAAATTTTGCCACACACGCTCGCCCCCTCAACAAACTTACACGAAAAGACACGGAATGGACTTGGACAACAACAGAGCAAGAGGCATTCGACAAGATCAAGAAACTCGTGACGGAAGAACCAGTCCTCGCACACGCCAAGCTGAAAGATCAATTCGAGCTCGAAGTAGATGCGTCAGGGTTCGCAATCGGAGCAGTACTACTCCAACGCAAAGAAGACGGCAAAAGGCACCCCATCGCCTACTACTCAAACACACTCAGCGCAGCAGAACGGAATTACGACATCTACGACCTGGAACTTCTAGCAATTGTCAAAGCACTTCGAAATTGGCGCCACTACCTGGCAGGATCCCCACACAAGATCAAAGTATTCTCGGACCATATGAACCTTCAATACTGGCGCTCCCCACAAAAGATAAGTCGCCGGGTAGCACGGGAAGTACTAGAACTCTCAGAGTACGATATTGAAATTCACCACATCAAGGGAACGGCAAACGGACGAGCCGACGCCTTATCTAGACGACCAGATTACGACCAGGGAGAAGGAGACAACGACCAAGTTACGGTATTACCCGATGACATCTTCGTCAGGGCCGCAGCAATAGATACAACGGAAGACCCCCTCCGAATCAACGCCACCATATCAGTACAAGAAATGGAAAAGACCAATCCGGTATACGCCCAGGACAACGACAAACTCCGTCCTTGGATAGACCCACACGGACTGAAGAAGATCGAAGGCACCTGGTACAAAGACGGACGACGGGTAGTAACAGGAGGACTCCTTGAAAAGCGAGAACTCGTCAAGAACCATCACGACCCTCCCGTATACGGACATCCAGGGATTAGCCGAACCATCAAACTCATAGAACGATATTACTGGTGGCCGGGTCTAAGAAATGAAGTCATGGACTATGTCAAAGGATGCGCCGACTGTCAAAGAATCAAGGTTAATACCAGGGCAATCAAAGCCCCGCTGCGCCCAATATTCCCAAAACCCGAAGCTATGCCCTTTGAAACCATCGCGCTCGATTTTATCACTAAACTTCCGGAAGCACAGGGTTGCGATACGATTCTCACGATAACGGATCATGATTGCACAAAAATGTCCCTATTCATCCCATGCCAAGAAGAGATATCGGCAGAAGGAACGGCAACCCTCTATGTCAAACACGTGTTCCCCAGATTCGGCCTACCCGGAAAAATCATCAGCGACAGAGATCCTCGATTCGCGTCAAAGTTTACGCGTGAACTGTGCAAAATTTTAGGCATCGAACAAAACATCTCCACGGCCTATCACCCGCGAACCGACGGACAATCGGAACGCACAAACCAGTGGCTAGAACAATACCTGAGATTCTGGGTCAACGAACGACAAGACGATTGGATACACTATCTCCCCATGGCTGAGTTCACCCATAACAATTGGCCCAGCGAAACCACTAAAGAATCCCCTTTCCAGCTCCTTATGGGGTATAACCCCCGCGCTGATTGGACCGATAGGCCATCGCCAATTCTGCAGGTGGCGCTCAGGATCAAACAGTTCAAGGAACTCCGACAACGCGCGCAGTCACTGATGATCAAAGCGCAGCAGGGGTGGATCAAGGCCAAAGATACGCCCAAGTTCGAAATCGGAGACCAAGTGTGGTTAGAAGGACGCCACTTACGTACCCATCAACCAACGGCAAAACTAGCGGCGCGACGCCACGGCCCCTTTAAGATCGCTCAGGTGATGTCCGCAGTCAATTATCGATTAGAACTTCCCACGCAGTGGCAGATCCACCCAGTGTTCCATGTGGACCTCCTAATGCCTTATCGTGAAACCCTCACGCACGGACCCAACTATCAGCGCCCGCCGCCGGATCTAATTGGTGGCGAAGAAGAATACGAAGTCGAGAAGATTCTAGACTCTCGGCGATTCGGCAGAAGTCGCAAACTGCAGTATCTGGTCAAATGGAAGGGCTACCCTGACTCGGACAACCAGTGGGTCGATAAGGATGACGTATTCGCAGATGACGCAATTCGGGAGTTCAAAAGTTCTAACCCCGCTCGCGAAGTACATATAAACGCGGGAAAATCCCAAGAGACGTCCCCATCCTCTCCTCCCATCTCCACTGCTAATGCGCTCTCAGTCCCCTATCAACTTCCACTATGTCGTCAACGACGAGCTATCCGCACCTTACCGAGTACAGTCCACGCCATCGTCACCCCTGTCGTCTACCCTCGCCCTTCACCAACGAGGAAGTCGTGCTCCTTCCCCCGGGCCATCCCCAGTTCCTTCGCCGACCCCCACTGTTTATTCCGAGAGCAACCAGCCCAGCTATCTCGGAGACCACTACGTCCCGACCAGAGCGCCCACTCCAGCGGGCGACGAACAGGGGTACGTACCCAGTCAACCAACATCTCCGCCGGGACCCGACGACGGCGGGGACCCGTACGACCCGGCGGAACGCCTCGAGGCGCATCAGTATCTACGTTACGCCACCCATCTCACCACGACACACTCGGAAACCCCCCCGCTTTGCGGACCCACCGGGGAAGCTATCACACTACCGACAACATATCCACCCCCGATTCGCACAGATCAAACGGAGGAATCTGTGCAGGAGACCGAAGATCGGCCGGAGACACCCCCACCCAGGGGGTATCAGTACAACAGGGGAGTCCATTACATCCCTTTTCAGATACGAGACGCTCAGGAACGTCTTTGGCCAGCCCGTTTTACTCAACTCATCCTCACCGCCGACCCCTTCGTCCTGGCCTTCAGAGCTGGGTGCAATCAACAATACGGGAAACCCGTCCACGCCGTCCCCTACTACGACGAACAGTCCCCTACCCCCTCTTACACCGACGACGATCTCACGTTCCTGCTCTCCGACGCGGGACTAGTCGACTCAGTCGACCAGGCGCTCCTTCACATGAAGGACGCGACCCTCATGGCCGAAGTCCATCGCTATCGCTGCATGACGCTGGGATGGTGGGCACAGCAGCACAGGCTGGCGGCGGAACAGATGAAGTTGGAGCGCATAGAGATCGAGCGCAACAGGTGTGTAACCAGACTTCAGCGAGCGCACGCGGTGGACCGCATCGAGAACGTCCGGGCCTCGCTCCATCAAGGACCCAAGGCGGAGCAGGACGCGGAGGAGATAGCCCGGATCAGGGCTCTGCGCGAGGTTGGCACTAACCCTCTCGCCATCATGCGTGGTCAAGCTGGGGCTTGACGCTGAAAAGGGGGTGATGTTACGTTTCGTTCTCAGATCGCCCGGACCGGTTGTGGACTCTGACGTGTTCGTGATGACTCGGCACGTTAGCAGTAATACGTCATGGACTTCGGATCTTACCGCCTCGTGTTTGGATGACTGATGCTCGCTATTGTTGTACGTGATGAGGATTACCGCGCTGACTGACGACTCCTATTGTTGTACGTGTTTCGGATTACGATGACGACTGCGCATTCTATTATTA
The DNA here is from genome assembly GCA_021527035.1 of Lactarius vividus. Lineage (NCBI taxonomy): Eukaryota > Fungi > Basidiomycota > Agaricomycetes > Russulales > Russulaceae > Lactarius > Lactarius vividus. The sequence continues at coordinate 234,299 of JAKELG010000052.1, forward strand.
GAGTACGCTACTTACGCTATTGGCTATCTACGAGTTCGAGCGGAGCTGGAACTAGCTCCTTTACTTGTATTTAAGTTTGTAGTACCACGGACCAGGATCCCCATCTTGGTCTTCTTCAATTACCACTCTTCACTCGTCTTCCGTGCTAGGGACTTGCAGTGTCCCTACGTAAACTAGCTCCGGCATATCCCTTCCAGACCAAGAGGGATCCCCGTGACCTTATCTCCATCTTCCCTTGTGAATGGTAGATCAGCCGACCGTGACTTATCCGCCTGGTACCACGTGTCATCTCGTCTTTGAGTACCTCAACTCCCGCACCGCGCGTCCAACCCATTGCTATTACATAGTCGACAACCTCCAGTGGGAGTACATTCGCAAAGTCCCAAGTCCGCCGCCCAACGTTCCTGTCGAGGAGACGTTGTACACCTATAGAGATTCCACAGGCACGTATTGGCCTCATCCAGCAGTCTTTCCAGAGCACTCGGACAACCACAGATTCCACCCCCGAGGGAACCCACGTCACAACAGCGTCTAAGTCAGACGAACGTCCGTGGTAGACGTTACACTACCACAGCGTTTAGTTCGACTTGAACTCGGACTAGGGCGTTCACGACTTAGCTGGTTTATACAGTACTTGGAGCGTTTCGGTAATTCCGTAGAATACCACCAAGGTGATCCACAGTATACGTCCCAACAGTACTAAGGCAACTCCGACTTGGCGCGTCGAAAGGGCCAGGATCTTAGACTCGAAGGTCAAGACGACAAGACAGGCGTCCCTTAGGCAGGGGGAAGGTTGCAAAGCCTCCTCGAAGACGAGTTATGAAAGTGGTATTTGAAAAGAAGACCAAGATGCCCTTCTTGGTCTTCACGAGCCACTATTTATACATATTCCAGAGGCAGCTTTAAAGCTCCTCCCTAAGTTGTTATCCCGTAGCGTAAGTAGCTCGAACCCTACTACAGCTATCCTAGTAATGAGTCATACTAACTATCACATGTTAGTACGACTCGTGCTGACTGATGCTCTGTGTCCATGACTAATACCTCCTTACTACCGTAGTCATAACCGTATAGTAAGGGTCCGAATCCTTCCTCAACTCGTATCATAAGTCCGTATTGTCCATTCGTAACATCACCCCCTTTTCAGGTGCGACGCCCACGTCGCCTTCGATCTCCGGCTCTGCCCATCCATCCCGACTGCGTTTCTTCGATCCGGTCGAGGGTGTTAGCCATTTCGAGGCGGAACTTACTGCGTGCCAGTTCCCCCCTGATGCCTCCCAGTGCGGCGGCCAGCTGATGGAGGCGCTGCTCCATGCGCTCGGCCTCGTACGCATAAGAGCGGTAGCGATGAACCTCCGCCTTGAGGCTCGTGTCGTGCAGCTCCTCGAGGGCGCGATCGAAACGGGGGCGGTCGTGGTAACCGCCGGCGAAGACCATGAGGTCCTCCTGGGGATAGTGGGGCTTACCTCTAGCCCGCACCTGTGGTTCCGCGTACAGGGGCTTCGAATATACCTTCTCACTATCCTCCACCAGTCCCAACACCAGCGGGTCCGCGTTCATGATGACCTGGACGTAGGCCGCTTGACGAGTGCGCCCCTGTCCGTCGGTAATGGGGTAGTGGACAAAGTTTTCCCCCCGATTGTATTTGTAGCCATGTGGAGGTGGCCCTAAGGCTCGGTGACTGAGTTGGAGGAGCGGGAAGAGGGGAGGAGCGTCGGCTCTAACTCCTCCTCGGTATAGAGGACGCCCGGTGGTGTCGCAGGCGTATGGGGTCTCACGGGGGTCGTCAGTATCGGTGGCGGTGACAATGAGCGGGTGCTCATCTGGGTAGAAATCTTGGAGGCTCCCGTGCGTCTGTTCCAGTATTGTTTCATCCGCTCTTGTGCCCCTCGTTTCCGCCGCTCCATCATCTCCGACCGCCGTTCGGTCGCCCTCCGAAGCTGTTCCTTCCTCCAGTCCTCCGCTACTTGCCTCCACTTCTCCTCCCGCTTCCAGTCTTGCCACCGTAACGTTGCCGGCGACGGGCTCCTCGACCCACTGCTCCACTCGTACTGGGAGAGGTCGAGGATCGGACTCCTCGTCGTCGCAGAGAGCTGCGCAAAGCCTATCAACTTCGGGCGTCGTAAGGGGGGTGCGGTTGAGGCGTTGGCCATCCTCGGTGACGAGCCACCAGCTGGCGACGTTGCTGGTGTCGGCGGTGTGTTCGGCGGGGACAAGACTCTGTAGGGCGGTAATGAGCTCTTGACTGGTGATGGGGCCTGTGTTTGAGGCAACTCGTGCAATTGCGTCGGCAGCAGAGGGAATGGACATAGTGCGGAAGAGGGATGAGAGGAAGCCAGGATGTGTGAGTGGAGAGGGGGATGGAGTTTCCGATGACACCCTTCGAGCTTTTAAGTTGTGGGTAGATCGGGGATTCAATGATTTGTACTCAGCTATGGCGTCGTTGGCGAATACGTCATCTTCATCGACCCACTGGTTCTCCGAGTCGGGGTATCCCTTCCATTTGATCAGGTACTGCAGTCGTCTTCTCCTGCCGAAGTGTCGGTGGTCCAGAACCTTCTCGACTTCATATTCCTCTTCGTTATCTACCAAATCCGGAGGTGGGCGTTGGAAATTTTCTCCGTGCATCAGTGTTTCACGATAGGGTGTGAGAAGATCGATGTGGAACACAGGATGTATGCTCCACTGCGTGGGAAGTTCCAATTGATAGTTGACCGGTGATAGGGCTCGTGTGATTTTGAAGGGTCCATGCCGTCTAGCTGCTAGTTTAGGTGTCGGTTGATTGGTTCTTAGGTGACGTCCTTCCAGCCATACATAGTCTCCGACGCGGAGTTTAGGCGTATCCCGATGCTTTACCCACATCGATTGTGCCTTTTTGATAAGGTCGTGGGCCTCTTTTCGGGCTTCTCAGAATTGTTCCAGCCTCGTGGTGACCTGTGGGACAGGGGACGGCTTATCGAGCCAATCAGCGCGTGGGTCGTAGCCCATGAGGAGAGAGAACGGGGACTTCCTTGTTGCCTCGTGGGGCCAGTTGTTGTGTGCGAATTCTGCTATTGGTAGGAAGGCCGCCCAGTTGTCTTGGCGCTCATTTGCCCAAAAGCGGAGATATTGTTCTAACCACTGATTGGTACGTTCTGATTGTCCATCGGTCCGAGGGTGATACGCCGTGGAGATGTTCTGTTGAATTCCCAGGACTCGGCACAGCTCCCTTGTGAATTTGGAGGCAAATCGGGGGTCTCAGTCACTGATGATCTTCGATGGTAGTCCAAAGCGTTTGAAGACGTGCGTCACGTAGAGTCCCGCTGTTTCTTCTGCCGTGATTTCCTCGTTACAGGGAATAAATACTGAGGCCTTGCTGCAGTCGTGGTCTGTTACGGTTAGTACGGTATCGTACCCCTGTGACGTTGGGAGTTTGGTGATGAAATCAAGGGCTATCGTTTCAAACGGCAGGGCGTCGTCTTTTGGCGTGATGGGTACGAGCGGGGCTTTTGTGGGTCGGGTGTTGACTTTGTGTCGCTGGCAATCAGCACATCCTTGTACATAGTTTCGGACGTCCAGTTTCAGCTCTGGCCACCAGTACCTTCGTTCTACCAGTCTCGTGGTTCGCGCAATTCCCGGGTGTCCGTGTACCGGGGGGTTGTGATGTGCGGCGATGAGTCCTCGTTTTTCGTTCAGTGATCCTGTGATGACGTACTTTCCCTGTCTGTACCATGCTCCGTTTACGAACTTCAGCTGCTGGGGGTCTACCCAGTACCGCAGAGTGAGTTCCGTCTGCGGTGGGTCTTGAGCCGCTTGTACCACCATGGTTCGCGCGAAGACGTCTTCTGGTAGTACTACTACATCTTCGTTATCCCGTTCTCCCTGGTCGTAGTCGGGTCGTCTGGATAGTGCGTCGGCGCGACCGTTTTTCTTTCCTGGGATGTGGTGAATCTCGAAGTTGTATTCCATGAGTTCTAGTACTTCCCTGGCGACCCTTCGGCTGATCTTCTGTGGTAGCTTCCAGTACTGGAGGTTCATGTGGTCGGAGTAGATTTTGATCTTGTGTGGCGAACCAGCCAACAGGGGTCTCCAGTGTCGCAGTGCTTTGACTATGGCCAGTAGTTCTAGGTCATATATGTCATAGTTTCGTTCCGCTTCGCTGAGTGTGGCTGAGTAGTATCCGATCGGATGTCGTTTGCCGTCTTCCTTCTTCTGGAGGAGCACTGCTCCAGTGGCGAATCCTGAGGCGTCTACTTCGAGTTCGAATGGTTCGTCTAGTTTCGGGTGGGCGAGTACTGGTTCTTCCGTGACTAGAGTCTTGAGTTTTTGGAACGCTTTGTCTTCTTCTTCCGTCCATCTCCAATCCGTACCCTTTCTCGTGAGTTTGTTGAGGGGTTTGGCGTGTGTGGCAAAGCCACGAATGAAAAGCCGGTAAAAATTGCAGAAGCCTAAGAAGGAGCGTACGTCACGGACCTTCATGGGTGTGGGCCAGTCCCTGATGCCCGAAATTTTTACCGGGTCCATGCGTGTTACCCCCTTTTCAAGGATTACCCCCAGGTAATCCATTCGCGGTTTGTGGAAGAGGCATTTTTCGAGTTTGAAGTAGAGGTCGTGCTCCATGGTGACTTGCAATACATCGCGGACTGCCTCTTCATGTTCTTTTTGCCCTGCCGGATCTCTGGTTGCAATGCCAATGTCGTCCATGTAGACGCGTATGATCGTTCCTTTTGTCTCGTGTTTTGCGATCGTATCTCGGTAGATCGTGTTCATCATGGTTTGAAAAGTTGCCGGGGAATTGGTAAGTCCGAAATACATGACTGTGGGTTCGAAAAGCCCGTACCGCGTTTTGAAGGCTGCCTTGTGTTCATCCCCTTCCCTGATACGTACGTTGTTATACCCCCATCTGACGTCTAGCTTTGTATAAGTGTGTGCTTGGCTGAGGTCCGTGATGAGATCCGAGATGAGGGGTAGTGGGTACTGATTGCGGATAGTGACTGCATTTATCTTTCTGTAGTCCTGCACCGGTCGTAGCTTTCCGTCTTTCTTTTTGATGAAGAAGAAGGACGAAGCATAGGGAGATTTGGACGGGCGGATGTATCCCTTCTTCAGCTGCTCGTCTAGGAACTCCTTGAGTTTACCGTCTTCTTCTTGTGTCATAGGGTAGACCTTGCAATCGATCGCCGATGGAGTGCCTTCTTTGAATTCGATAGCGTGATCCCACGGTCGGGAGGGGGGAAACCGGTTAGAGGCTTCTTCATTGAAGATCTTTTCAAACTGTTGGTAAGCCGGGGGGAGTTCTACTTTTTCGTGGAATTGCTTAGCTTCGATTGCCAGTTCCGTTGCTGTAGTACGTAGGTGGCTTTCTTCTTCTAGTTCCGCTACTGCGTCTTCCTTTCTTCTTCCGTAATGATATTTCCTATGACGTGGTCTTCTTTGTTGGGGTTGATGGATCGGATGACGACTGGAAGCATCTTTTCATGTATAGTGGCGTATCTCCAGTTTATCGTTGGTTCGTAGGTTGCCAACCAAGGGTATCCAAGTACTAGGTCTTCGTTGCCCAGGTCGGTAACTAAGAAACGCATTTTTTGTCGACGTTGGTTAGTTTGTACGTCTAGGTCGACAAAGTGGGTGATACTGCCCGCTTTGTTTTCCGTGTTGTCGATATTCCATATCTTTCTGGGGTGATCCAGTGTTTGGAGTCCTAGACCCATTCTTTTTGCGAATGAGGGACGTATGAAGTTATCCGTTGCTCCGGAGTCTACCAATGTTCTTATGTCGGCCATTGCGTAATTCGTGCGAATCGAGACTGGAATTCTAAGGGACCGATAGCGAGTCATGATTACAGAATTACAATTAACCGCCCTCACCCAGGCCGATGGGTTCAGGCGTTCTGAAAACCCTCTTTCCCCCACATTTCTTGGAGGATCAGGTCTTTCACGTCGTCCGATTCTCCAGCCACTCCTGCCAGCCAATCCTTGGCTCTTTGTTGGGGTGGTGCCGAATTCACGGCTTTGGTCTGTGCGGGCGGTTCTTCCTGTGTATAGTAGTCCGTATCTGCCATTCGGCTCGTGGTCGCTCGGCGACGTGGCTGTTGGCAGTTTCGTGAGAAGTGTCCCGTCTGATTACAGTTGTAGCAGACGACTGTCCTCATATCTCGGGGTGGGGGTCCTCCTCCTCTTCCGTATCCTCCTCGTTGCGGTCTTGGAATAAAGGGTCTGTTTGCGTCCCCTACTTCTGCTACTCTTGCGCGCGTCCTGTCTGCAGATGTGTCCATTGCGTTTGGGTCGAATCTAGGAGGTGGTGGTCCTCGTGGCAGGCCCCAGTTGGGGGGTTGCGGCCTCCAGCGGGGTTGTGCAGATGATGGCGGCGTCTTGGTTTTGAAATTGTCGAGGCGTGCCTTCATGTGTATGTATTGTTTTTGCCTTCGTAATGCGCACCTCTTCCAGTCTTCAAACGTATGTGGTTCGTCCAGTTCGTAGACTTTCATGAACAGGGCTCGTGGTAGCCCCACGGTGAACCGGTCGATGGTTTGTTGGTCGTTTAGGTTATAGTGAGCTTTTCTGGCTAGTTGCTCGAATCTGACCACGTACGTATCAATATCTTCTCCTGTCATTTTGATCCCCTTCTGCAGTTCCGCTTGCGCTTGTTCCTCCTCGAGTATATTCGAGAATCGTTTGGCGAATTCTGTTGCGACGTGGTTCCACAGCGTCTGGGAGTACTGGTTTACTCCCCGTCGTACTTCCCGGTTGAGCCATTCGAGAATGGACAACGTCCATTCGCTGACGTTGATTCCCTTGACGTATCCCAGGAAGAGAAGGGATCGTCGGTATTCGTTTTGCATAATGGGGGCGTCGAGATTCATTCCCCAATAGACGTGCCATTGCGTGAGGAACGCTTCGTATTTAGTGCGATCGCCATCAAAGACGGTCGGAGGTTCACCTGAGAGTCTGTCTGATCTGTGTCCCCCTCCTGGTGGTCCTCCTCCTCCTGGTGGTCGTCCTCCTCCTGGGAAGTCTCCTCCTGTCGGCCCTTGTCCGGGAAACCCTCCCGGTAGTCCTCCTGGTGGTGGTGGGGGTCCTTCTGGTGGGTCTGGGTGGTCTGGCCCTATTGCTCTAAAGAGGGCGGCGTCGTCGGCTGTCATTCGATGTCCGGTATTAGGGTTGATGGGGTTGAGGATGTCTTCTGCTTCTGCTCTGATGCGATGTACCTCCTCCATTGCTTGTGTTTCGGTTACTGTGGCCATAGGACTTCGAATGTGAATTTCTTCGGGTACTGTGATGTGGAGGGACTCAGCTATGTGGGCTAGTAAACTTGAGTCGTCTCCTGTTCCTGGTCTGACTTCGCTCTCTGTGGCTGTGTGTTCTTCGATTGGTTCTTCGTGGCTTGATTCTGATGGGGCTTGTTCTCTGGGTTGCTCCTCTTCGTCGCTGCTGCTACTGTCTCCGTCTAGCGATCCCCAATCGTCTCCGTGGAGTTCTCTTGAGTCTATATCGCAGCGGTAGTTTCTCCCCACTGGTCTTACTACGTCCCACCGATTGTCTATGGGGTTCCACGTAACCTCCGTCCAACAGAAATTTGAGTAGTTGAACTCAACTGGTCGGTATCTGATCGCTTCTCCTGGGAAGTCCACAAAGTAGCCGGTGTCTCCTCGGTATTCCCTCCACCTGGCTGCACCTAAAAATCGTCGTGGTACTGATCGTTCTCCTCTGGTTTCGAGGCTATAGGGTTGAAAGTTTCTCCACTGGTCTCTTGTAGTGAACGCCACGGTTGGCAATCTTGGTCTTAATGTAACGCTACCACAGCGTTTAGTTCGACTTGAACTCGGACTAGGGCGTTCACGACTTAGCTGGTTTATACAGTACTTGGAGCGTTTCGGTAATTCCGTAGAATACCACCAAGGTGATCCACAGTATACGTCCCAACAGTACTAAGGCAACTCCGACTTGGCGCGTCGAAAGGGCCAGGATCTTAGACTCGAAGGTCAAGACGACAAGACAGGCGTCCCTTAGGCAGGGGGAAGGTTGCAAAGCCTCCTCGAAGACGAGTTATGAAAGTGGTATGTGAAAAGAAGACCAAGATGCCCTTCTTGGTCTTCACGAGCCACTATTTATACATATTCCAGAGGCAGCTTTAAAGCTCCTCCCTAAGTTGTTATCCCGTAGCGTAAGTAGCTCGAACCCTACTACAGCTATCCTAGTAATGAGTCATACTAACTATCACATGTTAGTACGACTCGTGCTGACTGATGCTCTGTGTCCATGACTAATACCTCCTTACTACCGTAGTCATAACCGTATAGTAAGGGTCCGAATCCTTCCTCAACTCGTATCATAAGTCCGTATTGTCCATTCGTAACATCATGGGATACGACCCACGTGCTGATTGGCTCGATAAGCCCTCTCCAATTCCACAGATCACCACGAGGCTAGAACAGTTTCGGGAAGCACGGAGAGAAGCCCAGGAACTCATCAAAAGGGCGCAACTCATGTGGGTCAAACATCGGAACACTCCGAAGTTTCAGGTGGGAGACTACGTATGGTTGGAGGGACGTCACCTAAGGACCAATCAACCGACGCCCAAACTGGCGGCAAGACGGCACGGACCCTTCAAAATCACACGCGTCCTGTCACCGGTAAACTATCAACTTGAACTCCCCACGCAGTGGAGCATCCATCCAGTGTTTCACATCGATCTTCTCACGCCTTATCGCGAAACGCTCATGCATGGGGAAAATTTCCAACGCCCACCACCAGATTTGATAGAAGGAGAAGAAGAATACGAAGTCGAGAAGATTCTGGACCATCGGCACTTCGGCAGAAGGAGGCGCCTCCAGTACCTGATCAAATGGAAGGGATATCCCGACTCGGAGAACCAGTGGGTCGATAAAGACGACGTGTTCGCAGACGACGCCTTAGCTGAGTACCAACAATTAAATCTCCGCACAACGCGAGACTTAAAAACCAGAAGAGTTTCGTCAGACCCCCCATCACCTTCCAATCTCCACTCTGGCTTCCTTCACTCCCTACTCGCCACAATGTCTCTTCCCTCTGCCGCCGACGCCGTCGCTCGTGTTGCCTCAAACACGAGCCCCATCACCCACCAAGAACTCATCGACGCCCTCCAAAGTCTCGTCCCGGCCGAGTACACCCCCGACACCAGCAACCCCGCAAGCTGGTGGCTGGTCACCGAAGACGGCCAACGCCTCAACCAAACCCCCCTCACGACGCCCGAAGTTGATAGGCTTCGCGCAGCTCTCGTCAGCAGTGAGGTGTCCTCACCTCGACCTCTCCCGGTCCGAGTTGAGCAGTGGGTGGAAGAACCCGTCACCGGCGACGTCGCGATGGCAAGAATGGAAATGGGAGAAGCAGTCGTTGGAAGTGGCGAGGGCGTGGAAGCGGGAACAGCTTCAAAGGGCGACCGAACGGCGGTCGGAGATGATGGCAAGGAGGAAGGCCGGGGCCGTGGAGCGCATGAGACGATACTGGAGCAGGCGCAAGGGAGTCTCCACGACTATTACCCAGATGAGCATCCGCTCATCGTCACTGCCACCGACACTGACCACCCCAACGAGACCCCCTACGCCTGTGACACCACGGGACGCCCCCTGTACCGAGGCGGAGTTCGAGCGGACGCTCCTCCCCTCTTCCCACTTCTTCAACTACGACACCGAGCCTTAGGGCCTGCCCCTCATGGCTACAAGCACAATCGCGGGGAGAACTTCGTTCATTACCCGATCACCGACGGCGAGGGGCGTACCCGCCAGGCCGCGTTCATCCAAGTCATCATGAACGCGGACCCCCTGGTGCTGGGGTTGACGGAGGACAGCGAGAAGGTGTACTCCAAGCCGCTCTACGCGGAGCCGCAAGTCCGGGCCCGAGGTAAGCCCCATTATCCCCAAGAAGACCTCATGATATTCGCCGGCGGTTATCATGACCGCCCTCGCATCAATCGCGCCCTCGAGGAGCTGCACGACGTGAGCCTCAAGGCCGAGTTACACCGGTACCGGTCGTACGCGTACGAGGCCGAGCGCATGGAGCAGCGGCTCCACCAGCTCGCCGCCGCGTTGGGGGGCATTGTTGCGATCAGACTCAGATTACGGTACGAGGATGAAAGGACGCTTACTATACGGTTGTGACTACGTTAGTAAGTAGAGATTAGTCACGGACAGTAGGATCAGTCAGCGCGTCGTGCTAGCATGTGATTGTTAGCATGACTCATTACTAGGATAGCGGTAGTAGGGTTCGAGCTATTACTGCTAGTAGTCGTTACGATTCGAGAGGAGCTTTAAAGCTGCCTCTACAATGTGTATAAATAGTGGGTTACGAAGACCAAGATACGCCATCTTGGTCTTCTTCTCAATACCACTTTCTCATCCATCCTTTATCTTGAGTCCTCTTCCCTTCTCTTCCTTCTAAAGGGACAACGCCCTTATAAGTCTTGACCTTCGAGCCTAAGACCCTGGCCCTGTCGACGCACCAAGTCGGAGTTGCCTTAGTACTATTGGGGCGCCTTTTGTGGATCGCCTTGGTAGTATTCTACGGGATCACTGAGACACTACGCGAGTGTCTACGACCAGCTAAGTCGTGAACGCCCTTGCCCGAGTTCAAGTCGAACTAAACGCTGTGGTAGCGTTACATTAAGACCAAGATAGCCAACCGTGGCGTTCACAACAAGAGACCAGTGGAGAAACTTTCGACCCTACAACCTCGAAACTAGAGGAGAACGATCCGTACCACGACGATTCCTAGGCGCAGCTCGGTGGAGAGAATATCGAGGAGACACCGGATACTTCGTAGATTTCCCAGGAGAAGCGATCAGATATCGCCCAGTTGAGTTCAACTACTCCAACTTCTGTTGGACAGAGATTACGTGGAACCCGATAGACAATCGGTGGGACGTCGTCAGGCCGGCTGGAAGACACTACCGCTGTGACATCGACTCAAGAGAATTGCACGGAGACGACTGGGGATCACTAGACGGAGATAGTAGCAGCAGTGAAGAAGAAGAACAACCTAGAGAACAAGCCCCATCAGAGTCGAGTCACGAAGAACACGCGGAAGAACACACCGCCACAGAAAGCGAAGCACGACCAGGAACAGGAGACGACTCAAGCCTGCTAGCCCATATAGCTGAGTCATTACACATTACAGTACCAGAAGAAATTCACATTCGAAGCCCCATGGCCACAGTAACCGAAACACAAACCATGGACGAAGTACAACGTATCAGAGAGGAAGCGGAAGCCATCCTTAACCCCATTAACCAACACACCGGACACAGAATGACGGCTGACGACGCAGCGCTCTTCAGAGCAATAGGACCAGACCATCCCGACCCACCAGAAGGACCACCGCCGCCGCCAGGAGGACTTCCTGGAGGATTCCCCGGACAAGGACCAACGGGAGGAGGATTCCCGGGAGGAGGAAGACCGCCAGGAGGAGGACCCCCAGGACCACCAGGACCACCAGGAGGAGGCCTCCCTATAGGAGGAGGACATGGATCGGATAGACTCTCAGGTGAACCCCCGAATGTCTTCGATGGAGACCGCACTAAATACGAAGCGTTCCTCACACAATGGCACGTCTACTGGGGAATGAATCTCGACGCCCCCATCATGCAAAACGAATACCGACGATCCCTTCTCTTCCTGGGATACGTCAAAGGGATCAACGTCAGCGAATGGACGCTGTCCATCCTCGAATGGCTCAATCGAGAAGTACGACGAGGAGTAAGTCAATACTCCCAGACGCTGTGGAACCATGTGGCCGCGGAATTCGCCAAGCGATTTTCGAATATACTCGAAGAGGAACAAGCACAAGCAGAACTACAAAAAGGAATCAAGATGACGGGAGAGGATATTGACGCGTACGTGGTCAAGTTTGAGCAACTAGCCAGAAAAGCTCACTATAACCTAAACGACCGACAAACTATCGATCGATTCACCGCGGGGCTACCACGAGCCCTGTTCATGAAAGTCTATGAACTAGACGAACCGCATACGTTCGAAGAATGGAAAAGGTGCACGCTACGAAGGCAGAAGCAATACATACACATGAAGGCGCGCCTCGATAACTTCAAAACAAAGACCCCACCGTCATCCGCTCAACCACGATGGAGGCCGCAACCCCCAAACTGGGGACCACCGAGGGGACCACCGCCACCCAGATACGACCCTAATGCAATGGACACTTCCGCTGACCGAACACGCGCCCGAGTAGCAGAAGTCGGAGACCCCAACAGACCATTTATCCCCAGACCACAACGAGGGGGATACGGAAGAGGAGGGGGCCCGCCGCCTCGAGATATGAGGACAGTCGTTTGCTACAACTGTAATCAGACTGGGCACTTCTCACGCAACTGCCAACAGCCACGCCGACGAGCAACCACCAGCCGAATGGCGGACACTGACTATTACACACAAGAAGAGCCACCTGCACAAGTCCGAGCGGCAAGCTCCGCACCACCGCAACAAAGAGCCAAGGATTGGCTGGCAGGAGTAGCGGGGGAATCGGACGACGTAAAAGACCTCATTCTCCAAGAAATGTGGGGGAAGGAGGGTTTTCAGAACGCCTGAACCCATCGGCCTGGGTGAGGGCAGTTAATTGTAACTCTGTAATCATGACTCGCTACCGTTCGCTTCGAATTCCAGTCTCGATTCGCACAAGTTACTCAATGGCCGACATCAAAGCCCTTGTAGATTCAGGGGCCACAGACAATTTCATAAGACCATCTTTCGCAAAAAGGATGGGTCTTGGACTACAGGCACTAGACAGACCCCGCAAAATATGGAATATAGACAATACTGAAAACAAAGCGGGCAGTATCACCCATTACATCGACCTAGAAGTCCAGACTAACCAAAAACGACAAAAACTTCGCTTCTTAGTCACCGACATCGGAAACGAAGATCTAGTCTTGGGATACCCCTGGCTAGCTGCCTACGAGCCCACGATCAACTGGAGATACGCCACAATTCACGAAAAAATGCTTCCAGTTGTAATACGATCCATCAACCCCCACACGGACTATCATGTCATCGGCGCACTTCGTACAGAAGATAGGCTTGAAATAGTGGAAGAACTAACAAACGAATGCCAGTTGCGCACTACAGCAACGGAGTTAGCAATCGAAGCTAAGCAGTTCCATGAGACCGTCGAACTCCCAGACGCTTACCAGGCATTTACAAAGCTCTTCAGCGAAGAAGCATCCAACCGCTTCCCGCCGTCCAGACCATGGGACCACGCCATCGAGTTCAAAGACAATACACCCCCGGCCATCGACTGCAAGGTATATCCAATGACACAGGAAGAGGACGGCAAGTTAAAAGAATTCCTGGACGAGCAACTGAAGAAAGGCTACATACGACCATCGAAATCCCCATACGCGTCTTCATTCTTCTTTATAAAAAAGAAGGACGGAAAACTACGACCGGTACAGGACTATCGAAAGATCAACGCCGTCACAATCCGCAACCAGTACCCGCTGCTGCTCATCTCAGATCTTATCACGGACCTCAGCCAAGCACACACTTACACCAAACTAGACGTCAGATGGGGGTACAACAACGTACGCATCAGAGAAGGTGACGAACATAAAGCGGCCTTTAAAACACGGTACGGTCTCTTTGAACCCACAGTAATGTACTTCGGACTCACCAACTCTCCGGCAACGTTTCAAACCATGATGAACACTATCTACCGAGACACGATCATCAAACACGAAGCCAAGGGGACGATCATACGCGTATACATGGACGACATCGGTATTGCAACTAGGGATCCCGCAGGACAGAAAGAACATGAAGAAGCGGTCCGCGACGTGCTACAAGTAGCTATGGAACACGACCTCTACTTCAAGCTCGAGAAGTGCCTCTTCAACAAGCCGCGAATGGATTACCTGGGGGTAATCCTTGAAAAGGGGGGTAACACGTATGGACCCGGTAAAAATTTCTGGTATCAAGGACTGGCCCACACCCACCAAGGTCCGTGACGTCCGCTCATTCTTGGGATTCTGCAATTTTTACCGACTCTTCATTCGCGGCTTCGCCACACACGCCAAACCACTCAACAAACTCACGAGAAAGGACACAGAGTGGAGATGGACGGACGAAGAAGACAAGGCATTCCAAAAGCTCAAAGCCCTAGTCACGGAAGAACCGGTACTCGCACACCCAAAATTAGACGACCCATTCGAACTCGAGGTAGACGCTTCAGGATTTGCAACCGGCGCAGTGCTACTCCAGAAAAAGGAAGACGGCAAACGACATCCAATAGGCTATTACTCGACTACCCTCAGTGAAGCGGAAAGGAACTACGACATATACGACTTAGAACTCCTCGCAATCGTCAAAGCCCTCCGACACTGGAGACCACTGCTAGCCGGATTGCCACATAAAATAAAGATCTACTCGGACCACATGAACCTCCAGTACTGGAAATTACCGCAGAAAATTAGCCGAAGAGTCGCCAGGGAAGTACTGGAACTTATGGAGTATAACTTCGAAATTCACCACATCCCAGGAAAAAAGAACGGTCGCGCCGACGCACTATCCAGACGACCCGACTACGACCAAGGAGAATGAGACAACGAGAATGTAGTGGTACTACCCGAAGATGTATTCGCACGGACAACTACAATACAGGCGACACAAAACCCACCGCAAACGGAGATCATCCTACGATACTGGGTAGATCCCCAACAACTGAAGTTTGTCGACGGAGCATGGTATCGACAAGGGAAGTACGTCATCACAGGATCCCTGGACGAGAAACGAGAGCTCATCGCTGCCCACCACGACCCTCCGGTACATGGACACCCCGGAATTGCACGAACTACAAGACTAGTGGAAAGAAGGTACTGGTGGCCAGAATTGAAGCTCGACGTCCGCAACTTCGTACAAGGATGCGCCGAGTGCCAGCGTCACAAGGTCAACACACGCCCCACAAAAGCCCCGCTCGTACCTATCACGCCAAAGGAAGACGCCCTACCATTTGAAACCATCGCCCTCGACTTTATCACCAAGCTCCCAATATCCCAAGGGTACGACTCCATCCTGACCGTGACAGACCATGACTGTAGCAAAGCCTCGGTCTTCATTCCATGTAATGAGGAAATCACAGCAGAAGAAACAGCCGGCCTCTACGCTACCCACGTCTTCAAGCGGTTTGGACTACCCTCAAAAATCATCAGCGATCGAGACCCCCGATTTGCCTCCAAGTTCACGCGAGAGCTGTGTCGGATCCTGGGAATCCAGCAAAACATTTCCACGGCCTATCACCCTAGAACCGATGGACAATCGGAACGCACCAATCAGTGGCTAGAACAATATCTACGCTTCTGGGCAAACGAGCGGCAAGATAACTGGGCGGCCCTTCTACCAATCGCAGAGTTCGCGCACAACAACTGGCCCCACGAGGCAACAAGGAAGTCCCCGTTCTCCCTCCTTATGGGATACGACCCACGCGCTGATTGGCTCGATAAGCCATCCCCTATCCCACAGGTCACCACGAGGATAGAACAGTTCCGAGAAGCGCGAAAGGAAGCACAAGATCTCATCAAAAAGGCACAGTCCATGTGGGTCAAACACCGAGACACACCCAAATTCCGAGTCGGAGACTATGTGTGGTTAGAGGGGCGACACCTTCGAACCAATCAACCAACGCCAAAGTTAGCGGCAAGACGGCACGGCCCCTTCAAAATCACACGGACCCTATCACCGGTGAACTACCAGCTTGAACTTCCCACACAGTGGAGCATACACCCCGTGTTCCACATCGATCTTCTCACACCCTATCGCGAGACGCTCGTGCATGGACCAAATTTCCAAAGGCCACCACCGGAACTAGTAGAAGGAGAAGAAGAGTACGAAGTCGAGAAGGTTCTGGACCATCGGCACTTCGGCAGAAAGAAGCGCCTTCAGTACCTGATCAAATGGAAGGGATACCCCGACTCGGACAATCAGTGGGTCGACAAGGATGACGTATTCGCGGAAGAAGCCATAGCTGAGTACCACCAATTGAATCCCCGCTCGACACGAGACTTAAGAACTCGAAGGACTGCGACAAAACCCCCATCACTCCTCTCATTACATATTCACGCTGGCCTCCTTCAATCCATACTCTCCACAATGTCTCTTCCCACTGCCGCCGACGCCATCGCTCGTGTTGCCTCAAACGCGGGCCCCGTCACCCACCAAGAACTTGTCGAGGCCCTCCAAAGTCTCGTCCCGGCCGAGTACACCGCCGACACCAGCAACCCCGCAAGCTGGTGGCTGGTCACCAAAGACGGCCAGCGCCTCAACCGCACCCCGCTCACGACGCCCGAAATCGACCGGCTTCGTGCAGCTCTCTGCGACAGTGAGGTGTCCTCACCTCGACCTCTCCCAGTCCGAATCGAGCAGTGGATCGAGGAGCCGGTCGCCGGCGACGTTACGGTGGCAAGATTGGAAACGGGAGCAACAGTGGCTGGAGGTGGCGAGGGCGTGGAAGCGGGAGCAACTTCAGAGGGCGACCGAACGGCGGTCGGAGATGATGGCAAGGAGGAAGGCGGGCGCCGTAGAGCGCATGAGACGATACTGGAGCAGGCGCGAGGGAGCCTCCAGGATTACTACCCAGATGAGCACCCGCTCATCGTCACTGCCACCGACACTGACAACCCCAACGAGACACCCTACGCCTGTGACACCGCAGGACGTCCCTTGTACCGAGGAGGAGTCCGAGCCGACGCTCCTCCCCTCTTCCCCTTACTCCAACTACGACACCGCGCCCTAGGGCCCGCTCCTCATGGTTACAAGCACAACCGTGGGGAGGACTTCATTCACTACCCCATCACCGACGGCGAGGGGCGTACCCGCCAGGCCGCGTTCGTTCAGGTCATCCTGAACGCGGATCCCCTGGTGTTGGGGCTGACGGAGGACAGCGAGAAGGTTTATTCGAAACCACTCTACGCAGAGCCGCAGGTGCAGGCCCGAGGTAAGCCCCACTACCCTCAGGAAGACCTCATCATCTTCGCCGGCGGATATCACGACCGCCCTCGCGTCGATCGCGCCCTCGCGGAGCTGCACGACGTGAGCCTCAAGGCCGAGCTGCATAGGTATCGGTCTTACGCGTACGAGGCGGAGCGGATGGAGCAACGGCTTCACCAGCTCGCCGCCGCGTTGGGGGGTATCAAAGGGGAGTTGATGCGGAGCAAGTTCCGTTTGGAGATGGCGAACGCGATGGACAGGATAGAGGAGGTACAGGCTGGATGGATGGGAGGAACCGGCGATCGCCGGCGACGTGGGCGTCGCTCCTGAAAAGGGGGTGATGTTGCGATCGGACTCAGATTACGGTACGAGGATGAAAGGACGCTTACTATACGGTTGTGACTACGTTAGTAAGTAGAGATTAGTCACGGACAGTAGGATCAGTCAGCGCGTCGTGCTAGCATGTGATTGTTAGCATGACTCATTACTAGGATAGCGGTAGTAGGGTTCGAGCTATTACTGCTAGTAGTCGTTACGATTCGAGAGGAGCTTTAAAGCTGCCTCTACAATGTGTATAAATAGTGGGTTACGAAGACCAAGATACGCCATCTTGGTCTTCTTCTCAATACCACTTTCTCATCCATCCTTTATCTTGAGTCCTCTTCCCTTCTCTTCCTTCTAAAGGGACAACGCCCTTATAAGTCTTGACCTTCGAGCCTAAGACCCTGGCCCTGTCGACGCACCAAGTCGGAGTTGCCTTAGTACTATTGGGGCGCCTTTTGTGGATCGCCTTGGTAGTATTCTACGGGATCACTGAGACACTACGCGAGTGTCTACGACCAGCTAAGTCGTGAACGCCCTTGCCCGAGTTCAAGTCGAACTAAACGCTGTGGTAGCGTTACAGGCATCAAGGGGGAGCTGGCCCGGAGTAAGTTCCGGCTGGAGATGGCCAACGCGATGGACAGGATAGAGGAAGTGCAAGCCAGATGGATGGGGGGGGCCGGTGATCGCCGGCGACGTGGGCGTCGCACCTGAAAAGGGGGTGATGTCACGGTACGAGCTCGAAGGACTCTTATTACGGTACGAGGCTTGAAGTGGACGCTTACTATACGGTTATGACTACGATAGTAAGCGTAAATTAGTCATGGACTCATCATCAGTCAGCAAAGTCGTAGTACCATGTGATAGTACTATGACTCATTACTAGGATAGCGGTAGTAGGGTTCGAGCTATTATCGCTAGTAGTTACCGTCTTAGAGAGGAGCTTTAAAGCTGCCTCTACAATGTGTATAAATAGTGGGTTGCGAAGACCAAGAAACGCCATCTTGGTCTTCTTCAAATACCACTCTCGTCTCTTACGCTTCCGAAGGCCTTCAGTGCCCCTTCTACCTCTAAAGCGAGGTCTCGTTTGTAGTCCTGACCTTCGAGTCTAGGAATCTGGCCCTCTCAACTCGACAAGTCGGAGTTGCCCTAGTACTACTCGGGCGCGTACTGTGGATTGCCTTAGTTGTTTTCTACGGCATTACTGCGACCTTGCAAGGTTACCTGCAACCAGCTAAGTCGTGAACGCCCCTTTTACGAGCTCAAGTCGAGCTAAACGCCATGGTAGCGTTACAGGCAGTATCACCCACTACGTCGACCTCGACGTCCAAACTAACCAGAAACGACAAAAGCTTCGCTTTCTAGTTACCGACATCGGCAATGAAGACCTGGTCCTGGGTTATCCCTGGCTCGCCACCTACGAACCAACGATCAACTGGAGGTACGCTACGATCCACGAAAAAATGCTCCCTATCGTCATACGAACCATCAATCCCCGCACGGAGTACCACGTCATCGGTGCCCTTGCAACGGAAGATAAGCAAGAAATAGTAGAGGAACTAGCCAGTGAATGCCAATTACGCACTACGGCTACCAAACTGGCAATTGAAGCTAAGCAGTTCCACGAGGCAGTGGAACTCCCAGTCGCTTACCAGGATTTTGCAAAACTCTTCAGCGAAGAAGCTTCCAACCGCTTCCCACCATCCAGACCATGGGATCACGCCATCGAGTTCAAGGAACACACACCATCAACCATCGACTGCAAAGTCTACCCTATGATCCAAGAAGAAGACGGCAAGTTAAAAGAATTCTTGGACGAACAGCTGAAGAAAGGCTACATACGACCATCAAAGTCGCCATACGCATCGTCTTTCTTCTTCATCAAGAAGAAAGATGGAAAGTTATGACCCGTGCAAGACTATCGAAAGATAAACGCTGTCACTATTCGCAACCAATACCCCCTGCCACTTATTTCAGACCTCATCACCGATCTCAGCCAAGCCCACACCTACACCAAGTTGGACGTCCGCTGGGGGTATAACAATGTACGCATCAAGGAAGGCGATGAACATAAGGCAGCCTTTAAAACGCGGTACGGTCTCTTCGAACCCACGGTCATGTACTTTGGACTCACTAACTCTCCGGCCACATTCCAAACTATGATGAACGTCATCTACCGAGACACGATCACCAAGCATGAAGCCAAAGGAACAGTCATACGCGTCTACATGGACGATATCGGTATCGCAACAAGGAACCTGGCGGGACAAAAAGAACATGAGGAGGCTGTTCGCGACGTACTACAAGTCGCCTTGGAACACGACCTGTACTTCAAACTCGAGAAGTGCCTCTTCCACAAGCCGCGAATGGATTACCTGGGGGTAATCCTTGAAAAGGGGGTAACACGCATGGACCCGGTAAAAATTTCCGGCATCAAGGACTGGCCCACACCAATGAAGGTCCGTGACATACGCTCATTCTTAGGCTTCTGCAATTTTTACCGACTCTTCATTCGCGGCTTCGCCACACACGCCAAACCCCTCAACAAACTCACAAGGAAGGACACAGAATGGAAATGGACGGACGAAGAGGATAAGGCCTTCCAAAAGCTCAAGTCTTTGGTCACTGAAGAACCGGTACTCGCACACCCAAAACTCGACGATCCATTCGAACTTGAGGTGGATGCCTTGGGATTCGCAACGGGAGCAGTACTACTTCAGAAGAAAGAAGACAACAAACGTCATCCGATAGGCTACTACTCGGCTACACTCAACGAAGCGGAAAGAAACTATGACATATACAATCTGGAACTGCTCGCTATTGTCAAAGCACTCCGGCACTGGAGGCCGCTGCTGGCTGGATCGCCACACAAGATCAAAATCTACTCCGATCACATGAACCTCCAGTACTGGAAGCTACCGCAGAAGATAAGTCGGAGAGTCGCAAGGGAAGTACTAGAGCTCATGGAGTACAACTTCGAGATTCACCACATCCCAGGGAAGCAAAATGGATGAGCAGATGCGCTATCCAGACGACCGGACTACAATCAGGGCGAGCAAGACAACGAAAACGTGGTAGTACTACCCGAAGACGTCTTTGCGCGAACAACAACAGTACAGGCCGTTCAGGATCCACCACAGACGGAGATAATCTTACGTTACTGGGTGGATCCCCAACAACTGAAGTATGTCGACGGAGCATGGTACCGACAGGGAAAGTACGTAATTACAGGATCTATCGACGAAAAACAGAAGCTCATCGCCGCACACCATGACCCACCGGTGCACGGACACCCTGGAATCGCCCAAACTACGAGACTAGTGGAACGAAGATACTGGTGGCCCGAGCTGAAGATGGATGTCCGAAACTACGTACAAGGATGCGCTGAATGCCAACGACACAAAGTCAACACTCGCCTGTCACGGTACGAGCTCGAAGGACTCTTATTACGGTACGAGGATTGAAGTGGACACTTACTATACGGTTATGACTACGATAGTAAGCGTAAATTAGTCATGGACTCATCATCAGTCAGCAAGGTCGTAGTACCATGTGATAGTACTATGACTCATTACTAGGATAGCGGTAGTAGGGTTCGAGCTATTATCGCTAGTAGTTACCGTCTTAGAGAGGAGCTTTAAAGTTGCCTCTACAATGTGTATAAATAGTGGGTTGCAAAGACCAAGAGACGCCATCTTGGTCTTCTTCAAATACCACTCTCGTCTCTTACGCTTCAGAAGGCCTTCAGTGCCCCTTCTACCTCTAAAGCGAGGTCTCGTTTGCAGTCCTGACCTTCGAGTCTAGGAATCTGGCCCTCTCAACTCGACGAGTCGGAGTTGCCCTAGTACTACTCGGGCGCGTACTGTGGATTGCCTTAGTCGTTTTCTACGGCATTACTGCGACCTTGCAAGGTTACTTGCAACCAGCTGAGTCGTGAACGCCCCTTTTACGAGCTCAAGTCGAGCTAAACGCCGTGGTAGCGTTACATTAAGACCAAGATCTCCAACCGTGGCGTTCACTACAAGAGATCAGTGGAGAAACTTTCGACCCTACCACCTCGAAACCAGAGGAGAACGATCAGTACCGCGACGATTTTTAGGCGCAGCCAGGTGGAGAGAATACAGAGGAGACACCGGCTATTTTGTGGACTTTCCGGGAGAAGCAATCAGGTATCGCCCAGTTGAGTTCAACTATTCAAACTTCTGTTGGACAGAGGTTACGTGGAACCCGATAGACAATCGGTGGGACGTTGTCAGACCGGTTGGAAGACACTACCGCTGCGACATCGACTCAAGAGAATTACACGGAGACGACTGGGGTTCGTTGGACGGAGACAGTAGCAGCAGCAACAAAGAAGAAGAACAACCCAGAGAAAGAGCCCCATCAGAATCAAGCCACGAAGAACCAGTCGAAGAGCACACAGCCACGGAGAGCGAGGCCAGACCAGGAACCGGAGACGACTCGAGTTTACTAGCCCACATAGCTGAGTCCCTCCACATCACAGTACCCGAAGAAATCCACATTCGGAGCCCTATGACCACAGTAATCGAGACACAAGCAATGGAAGAAGTGCACCGCATCAGGGAAGAAGCAGAAGCCATCCTCAATCCCATTAACCCTAACACGGGACACCGAATGACAGCCGACGATGCCGCCCTCTTCAGAGCAATAGGACCAGACCACCCAGACCCACCAGGAGGAGGACGACCACCAGGAGGAGGAGGACCACCAGGAGGAGGACCACCAGAAGGAGGACCACCAGGAGGAGGACCACCAGCAGGAGGACACGGATCAGACAGACTCTCAGGTGAACCTCCGACTGTCTTTGACGGCGATCGTACTAAATACAAAGCGTTCCTCACGCAATGGCACGTCTATTGGGGAATGAATCTCGACGCCCCCATCATGCAAAACGAGTATCGACGATCCCTCCTTTTCCTGGGATATGTCAAGGGAGTCAACGTTAGTGAATGGACGCTATCCATTCTCGAATGGCTTAATCGGGAAGTACGACGGGGAGTAAGTCAATACTCCCAAACACTGTGGAACCACGTAGCGGCGGAATTCGCCAAGAGATTTTCGAACATACTTGAAGAGGAGCAAGCACAAGCAGAGCTACAGAAGGGAATTAAAATGACCGGAGAGGACATTGACGCGTACGTAGTCAAATTCGAGCAACTAGCCAGAAAAGCTCACTACAACCTGAACGACCGACAAACCATCGATCGGTTCACCTCGGGGTTACCACGAGCCCTGTTCATGAAAGTCTACGAGCTGGACGAACCAAATACGTTCGAAGATTGGAAGAGATGCGCGCTCCGAAGACAAAAACAATACATACATATGAAAGCGCGCCTCGACAACTTCAAAACAAAGACGCCACCGTCATCTGCCCAACCACGATGGAGGCCGCAACCCCCGAATTGGGGGCCACCGCGAGGACCACCTCCTCCCAGATACGACCCAAATGCAATGGACACATCGGCTGATCGAACTCGCGCAAGAGTGGCCAAAGTTGGAGACCCCAATAGACCATTCATTCCGAGACCACAGAGAGGAGGATACGGAAGAGGAGGAGGGCCGCCGCCTTGAGACATGAGGACAGTTGTCTGCTATAACTGTAACCAGATGGGACACCTCTCACGTAACTGCCCACAGCCACGCCGTCGAGCTGCCACCAGCCGAATGGCCGACACGGACTACTACACGCAGGAGGAGCCACCCACACAAGTAAGAGCAGCAAACACCGCGCCCCCGCAACAACGAGCCAAAGACTGGTTAGCCGGGGTAGCCGGAGAATCAGATGACGTAAAAGACCTCATCCTCCAAGAAATGTGGGGAAAGGAGGGTTTTCAGAACGCCTGAACCCATCGGCCTGGGTGAGGGCAGTTAAATGTAACTCTGTAATCATGACTCGCTACCGTTCGCTCCGAATTCCAGTATCGATTCGTACAAGTTACGCTATGGCCGACATCAAAGCTCTCGTAGACTCGGGAGCTACCGACAATTTCATAAGACCGTCATTCGCAAAGAGGATGGGCATGGGTCTACAACAACTCAAACGCCCTCGAAAAATATGGAACATAGACAATACCGAAAACAAAGCGGGCAGTATCACTCACTACATAGACCTCGAAGTTCAGACTAATCAGAAGCAACAGAAGCTGCGCTTCCTGGTTACGGACATCGGAAACGAAGATCTAGTACTAGGATACCCCTGGCTAGCCGCATACGAACCCACAATCAACTGGAGATATGCAACCATCCATGAAAAGATGCTCCCGGTTGTAGTACGCTCCATAAACCCTACAAAAGAATACCACGTTATCGCTACCCTCAAAACAGAGGACAAGCAGGAGATACTAGATGAACTCGCCGAAGAGTGTCAGATACGTACTACCGCAACTGAGCTAGCGATTGAAGCCAAGCAGTTTCACGACAGGGTAGAACTTCCAACGGTATATCAAAAATTCGCGAAGATCTTCAGCGAGGAAGCGTCAAATCGATTCCCACCGTCCAGACCATGGGACCACGCTATCGAATTCAAGGAGGGAACCCCAACGGCCATCGACTGCAAGGTCTACCCTATGACCCAAGAAGAAGACGGCAAGTTAAAGGAATTCCTCGACGAACAGCTGAAGAAAGGCTACATACGACCATCAAAGTCCCCCTACGCGTCTTCATTCTTCTTCATCAAAAAGAAGGATGGAAAACTCCGGCCAGTACAAGACTATAGGAAGATCAATGCCGTCACTATCCGCAATCAATACCCCCTACCCCTTATATCGGACCTGATCACAGACCTAAGCCAAGCACACACTTATACGAAACTCGACGTCCGCTGGGGGTATAACAACGTCCGCATTAAAGAAGGAGACGAACACAAGGCAGCCTTCAAAACACGGTACGGTCTCTTTGAACCCACGGTTATGTACTTCGGACTCACTAATTCCCCGGCCACGTTCCAAACGATGATGAACACCATCTACCGAGACGTTATCATCAAACATGAACAGAAAGGGACCATCATACGAGTATATATGGACGATATCGGCATCGCAACAAGGGACCCAGCGGGACAAGAAGAACACGAAGAAGCAGTAAACGACGTACTTCAAGTAGCCATGGAACACGACCTGTACTTCAAGCTCGAAAAATGCCTCTTCAACAAGCCGCGAATGGATTACCTGGGGGTAATCCTTGAAAAGGGGGTAACACGTATGGACCCGGTAAAAATTTCCGGTATCAAAGACTGGCCAACGCCCACAAAGGTCCGTGACGTACGCTCCTTCCTAGGCTTCTGCAATTTTTACCGACTCTTCATTCGCGGCTTCGCCACGCACGCCAAACCACTCAACAAACTCACGAGGAAGGACGCGGAATGGAGATGGACAGACGAAGAAGATAGGGCCTTCCGGAAACTCAAAGCCCTAGTCACAGAAGAACCCGTACTCGCCCATCCAAAGCTGGACGACCAGTTCGAACTTGAAGTAGACGCTTCAGGATTCGCAACGGGCGCAGTCCTGCTCCAAAAGAAAGAAGACGGCAAGCGGCACCCGATCGGCTACTATTCAGCCACGCTTAATGAAGCAGAACGCAACTACGACATATACGATCTAGAACTCCTAGCGATAGTCAAAGCCCTCCGACACTGGAGACCGCTACTAGCTGGGTCACCGCACAAGATCAAAATCTATTCGGACCACATGAACCTCCAATATTGGAAGCTACCGCAGAAGATCAGCCGGAGAGTAGCGAGGGAAGTACTGGAACTCATGGAATACAACTTCGAAATTCACCACATCCCAGGAAAGAAGAACGGTCGCGCCGACGCACTGTCCCGACGACCTGACTACGACCAGGGAGAACGAGACAATGAAAACATAGTGGTACTACCAGAAGACATCTTTGTACGAACAACGACGGTACAAGCCACGGAAAATCCACCGCAAACAGAAATCACCCTGCGATACTGGGTAGACCCCCAACAACTGAAATTCATAAACGGAGCGTGGTACAGACAAGGGAAGTACGTCATCACGGGATCCTTAGAAGAGAAACGAAAGCTCATCGCCGCGCACCATGATCCTCCGGTACACGGACACCCTGGAATTGCACGTACCACGAGACTGGTGGAACGAAGATACTGGTGGCCGGAAGTTAAAGCTCGATGTCCGAAACTATGTGCAAGGATGTGCCGAGTGTCAGCGACACAAAGTCAACACGCGTCCAACAAAGGCCCCGCTGACACCCATTACCCCAAAGGAAGATGCACTCCCCTTTGAAACCATCGCACTTGACTTCATCACTAAACTCCCAACGTCCCAGGGATACGACACCATCTTGACGATAACTGACCACGACTGCAGTAAAGCCTCGGTTTTCATCCCCTGCAACGAAGAGGTCACAGCAGAAGAAACGGCCGGGCTCTACGCCACACACGTATTCAAGCGATTCGGACTCCCGTCAAAAATCATCAGCGACAGAGACCCCCGGTTCGCCTCCAAATTCACGCGAGAGCTGTGCCGAATCCTGGGGATTCAACAGAACATTTCCACGGCATATCACCCCCGAACCGATGGGCAATCGGAACGCACCAATCAATGGCTGGAGCAATATCTCCGCTTCTGGACAAACGAGCGTCAAGATAACTGGGCAACTTTCCTACCAATAGCCGAATTCGCGCACAACAATTGGCCCCACGAGACGACAAGGAAGTCCCCATTCTCCCTCCTCATGGGATACGACCCACGTGCTGATTGGCTCGATAAGCCCTCTCCAATTCCACAGATCACCACGAGGCTAGAACAGTTTCGAGAAGCACGGAGAGAAGCCCAGGAACTCATCAAAAGGGCGCAACTCATGTGGGTCAAACATCGGAACACTCCGAAGTTTCAGGTGGGAGACTACGTATGGTTGGAAGGACGTCACCTAAGGACCAATCAACCGACGCCCAAACTGGCGGCAAGACGGCACGGACCCTTCAAAATCACACGCGTCCTGTCACCGGTAAACTATCAACTTGAACTTCCCACGCAGTGGAGCATCCACCCAGTGTTTCACATCGATCTTCTCACGCCTTATCGCGAAACGCTCATGCATGGAGAAAATTTCCAACGCCCACCACCGGATTTGATAGAAGGAGAAGAAGAATACGAGGTCGAGAAGATTCTGGACCATCGGCACTTCGGCAGAAGGAGGCGCCTCCAGTACCTGATCAAATGGAAGGGATATCCCGACTCGGAGAACCAGTGGGTCGATAAAGACGACGTGTTCGCAGACGACGCCTTAGCTGAGTACCAACAATTAAATCTCCGCACAACGCGAGACTTAAAAACCAGAAGAGTTTCGTCAGACCCCCCATCACCTTCCAATCTCCACTCTGGCTTCCTTCACTCCCTACTTGCCACAATGTCTCTTCCCTCTGCCGCCAACGCCGTCGCTCGTGTTGCCTCAAACACGAGCCCCATCACCCACCAAGAACTCATCGACGCCCTCCAAAGTCTCGTCCCGGCCGAATACACCCCCGACACCAGCAACCCCGCAAGCTGGTGGCTGGTCACCGAAGACGGCCAACGCCTCAACCAAACCCCCCTCACGACGCCCGAAGTTGATAGGCTTCGCGCAGCTCTCGTCAGCAGTGAGGTGTCCTCACCTCGACCTCTCCCGGTCCGAGTTGAGCAGTGGGTGGAAGAACCCGTCACCGGCGACGTCGCGGTGGCAAGAATGGAAACGGGAGAAGCAGTGGTTGGAAGTGGCGAGGGCGTGGAAGCGGGAACAGCTTCAGAGGGCGACCGAATGGCGGTCGGAGATGATGGCGAGGAGGAAGGCCGGGGCCGTGGAGCGCATGAGACGATACTGGAGCAGGCGCAAGGGAGTCTCCACGACTATTACCCAGATGAGCATCCGCTCATCGTCACTGCCACCGACACTGACCACCCCAACGAGACCCCCTACGCCTGTGACACCACGGGACGCCCCCTGTACCGAGGCGGAGTTCGAGCGGACGCTCCTCCCCTCTTCCCACTTCTTCAACTACGACACCGAGCCTTAGGGCCCGCCCCTCATGGCTACAAGCACAATCGCGGGGAGAACTTCGTTCATTACCCAATCACCGACGGCGAGGGGCGTACCCGCCAAGCCGCGTTCATCCAAGTCATCATGAACGCGGACCCCCTGGTGCTGGGATTGACGGAGGACAGCGAGAAGGTGTACTCCAAGCCGCTCTACGCGGAGCCGCAAGTCCGGGCCCGAGGTAAGCCCCATTATCCCCAAGAAGACCTCATGATATTCGCCGGCGGTTATCATGACCGTCCTCGCGTCGATCGCGCCCTCGAGGAGCTGCACGACGTGAGCCTCAAGGCCGAGTTACACCGGTACCGGTCGTACGCGTACGAGGCCGAGCGCATGGAGCAGCGGCTCCACCAGCTCGCCGCCGCGTTGGGGGGCATCAAGGGGGAGCTGGCCCGGAGTAAGTTCCGGCTGGAAATGGCCAACGCGATGGACAGGATAGAGGAAGTGCAAGCCGGATGGATGGGGGGAGCCGGTGATCGCCGGCGACGTGGGCGTCGCACCTGAAAAGGGGGTGATGTCACGGTACGAGCTCGAAGGACTCTTATTACGGTACGAGGATTGAAGTGGACGCTTACTATACGGTTATGACTACGATAGTAAGCGTAAATTAGTCATGGACTCATCATCAGTCAGCAAGGTCGTAGTACCATGTGATAGTACTATGACTCATTACTAGGATAGCGGTAGTAGGGTTCAAGCTATTATCGCTAGTAGTTACCGTCTTAGAGAGGAGCTTTAAAGCTGCCTCTACAATGTGTATAAATAGTGGGTTGCGAAGACCAAGAGACGCCATCTTGGTCTTCTTCAAATACCACTCTCGTCTCTTACGCTTCAGAAGGCCTTCAGTGCCCCTTCTACCTCTAAAGCGAGGTCTCGTTTGCAGTCCTGACCTTCGAGTCTAGGAATCTGGCCCTCTCAACTCGACGAGTCGGAGTTGCCCTAGTACTACTCGGGCGCGTACTGTGGATTGCCTTAGTCGTTTTCTACGGCATTACTGCGACCTTGCAAGGTTACTTGCAACCAGCTGAGTCGTGAACGCCCCTTTTACGAGCTCAAGTCGAGCTAAACGCCGTGGTAGCGTTACATCGCCCCACGAAAGCCCCACTCGTACCCATCACGCCAAAGGAAGACGCCCTGCCATTCGAAACTATCGCTCTCGATTTCATTACTAAGCTCCCTATGTCGCAGGGATACGATACCATCCTGACGGTAACCAACCACGACTGTAGCAAAGCCTCAGTCTTTATCCCCTGTAACGAGGAAATTACAGCAGAAGGAACGGCCGGACTCTATGCCACGCACGTCTTCAAGAGGTTCGGGCTACCGTCAAAAATCATCAGCGACCGAGACCCCCGATTCGCCTCCAAGTTCACACGGGAGTTGTGTCGAATCCTGGGAATTCAGCAGAACATCTCTACCGCATATCACCCTAGAACGGACGGACAATCAGAGCGAACCAATCAATGGTTGGAGCAATATCTCCATTTCTGGACTAACGAGCGACAAGATAACTGGGTGAACTTCCTGCCCATAGCGGAATTCGTGCACAACAATTGGCCTCACGAGACAACAAGGAAGTCCCCATTCTCCCTCCTTATGGGCTACGACCCACGCGCTGATTGGCTCGATAAGCCCTCCCCAATTCCGCAGATTACCACAAGACTGGAACAGTTCCGAGAAGCGCGGAAAGAAGCTCAAGACCTTATCAGAAAGGCACAACTCATGTGGGTCAAACACCGAGACACCCCTAAACTGCAGATAGGAGATTACGTCTGGCTGGAAGGACGTCACCTGAGAACCAATCAACCAACACCCAAGCTCGCGGCAAGACGGCATGGCCCCTTCAAGATCACACAGGTCTTATCCCCAGTCAACTATCGGCTGGAACTTCCCACACAATGGAGCATCCACCCCGTATTCCATATTGACCTTCTCACGCCTTATCGCGAAACGCTCATGCATGGGGAAAATTTTCAGCGCCCACCACCGGATTTGGTGGAAGGAGAAGAAGAATACGAAGTCGAGAAGGTTCTGGATCATCGGCATTTCGGCAGAAAGAAGCGCCTTCAGTACCTGATCAAATGGAAGAGATACCCTGACTTGGAAAACCAGTGGGTCGATAAGGATGACGTGTTCACGGATGATGCCTTAGCTGAGTATCAACAATTGAATCCCCGCTCGGTACGAGACTTAAAAGCTCGAAAGATTTCGTCCAAACCCCCATCACCCTCTCTCACTCGTCATTCTGGCTTCATATCTTCCATACTCTCAACAATGTCCGTTCCCTCTGCCGCCGACACCGTCGCTCGTGTTGCCTCAAACACGAGCCCCATTGTAATGCTACCACGGCGTTCAGCTCGACTTGAGCTCGCAAAAGGACGTTCACGACTTAGCTAATTGTAGGTGACCTTGCAAGGTCTCGGTAAGGCCGTAGAATACAGCCAAGGCGATCCACAGTACGCGCCCAATCAGTACCAAGGCAACTCCGACTTGTCGTGTCGAAAGGGCCAGATCCCTAGACTCGAAGGTCAGGACTATAGGCGAGGTTTGTCCCTAGAAGCAGAGAGGGACTCAAGAGTTCCTCTGAAGAATAGAAGACGAGAGTGGTATTTAAAGAAGACCAAGATGGCGTATCTTGGTCTTCGCAGCCCACTACTTATACATATTGTAGAGGCAGCTTTAAAGCTCCTCTTAAACGTAACAACTAGTAGCAGTAATAGCTCGAACCCTACTATAGCTATCCTAGTAATGAGTCATACCAGCAATCACATGCTAGTACAACGCGCTGACTGATCCTACTTGTCCATGACTAATCTCTACTTACTATCGTAGTCATAACCGTATAGTAAGCGTCCACATTCGTACTCCGTATCTTATGTGTGAGTCCATGAAGCTCCGACCGTAACATCACCCCCTTTTCAGGAGCGACGCCCACGTCGCCGGCGATCACCTGCTCCTCCCATCCATCCCACCTGTACTTCTTCGATCCTATCCATGGCGTTGGCCATCTCCAATCGGAACTTGCTCCGAGACAGCTCCCCTTTGATGCCCCCCAACGCGGCGGCGAGTTGGTGGAGCCGCTGCTCCATCCTCTCGGCCTCGTACGCGTATGACCGGTACCGGTGTATCTCGGCCTTGAGGCTCACGTCGTGCAGCTCTCCGAGGGCGCGATCGACGCGAGGGCGGTCATGGTAGCCGCCGGCGAAGATCATAAGATCTTCCTGAGGGTAATGGGGCTTACCTCGGGCCCGGACCTGTGGCTCAGCATAGAGCGGTTTCGAATACACCTTCTCGCTCTCCTCCGTCAGTCCTAATACCAGGGGATCCGCGTTCATGATGATTTGGACGAACGCGGCCTGGCGGGTGCGCCCTTGGCCGTCGGTGATGGGGTAGTGGACGAAGTTCTCCCCACGGTTGTGGAGATAACCGTGGGGGGCGGGCCCTAAGGCGCGGTGTCGTAGTTGGAGCAGGGGGAAGAGGGGAGGAGCGTCGGCTCGTACTCCTCCTCGGTACAAGGGACGGCCCGTGGTGTCACAGGCGTATGGGGTCTCGTCGGGGTGGTCAGTGTCGGTGGCAGTGACGACGAGCGGGTGCTCATCTGGGTAGTAGTCGTGGAGGCTCCCTCGCGCTTGCTCCAATATCGTCTCATGCGCTCTACGGCCCCTGCCTTCCTCCTCGCCATCATTTCTGACCGCCGTTTGGTCGCCCTCTGAATCTGCTCCCGCTTCCACGCCCTCGCTACCTCCAGCCACTGGCGCTCCCGCTTCCAGTCTTGCCATCGTGACGTCGCCGGCGACCGGCTCCTCGACCCACTGCTCGACTCGAACTGGGAGAGGTCGAGGTGAGGACACCTCACTGTCGCAGAGAGCTGCGCGAAGCCGATCAACTTCGGGCGTCGTGAGTGGGGATCGGTTGAGGCGCTGGCCGTCTTCGGTGACCAGCCACCAGCTGGCGGGGTTGCTGGTGTCGGGGGTGTGCTCGGCGGGGACGAGACTCTGCAAGGCGTCGACGAGCTCTTGATGGGTGATGGGGCTCGTGTTTGAGGCAACACGAGCGACGGCCTCGGCGGTAGTGGGAATGGACATTGTTGCAAGTGGGGGTGAGAGGAAGCCAGTGTGGAGAGAAGAAGTGGAGGTTGATGGGGATTTTGACGAAACCTTCCTGGCTTTTAACTCTCGAGTCGTGCGGGGATTTAATTGTTGGTACTCAGCTAAAGCCTCGTCTGCAAATACGTCATCCTTATCGATCCACTGATTCTCCGAGTCGGGGTATCCCTTCCATTTGATCAGGTACTGAAGGCGCTTCCTTTTGCCGAAATGCCGGTGGTCCAGAATCCTCTCGACCTCGTATTCTTCTTCTCCTTCCATCAAATCTGGTGGTGGGCGCTGGAAGTTTTCTCCATGCATGAGCGTCTCGCGATAAGGTGTGAGAAGATCGATGTGGAATACGGGGTGGATACTCCACTGCGTGGGGAGTTCTAACTGGTAGTTCACCGGTGATAGGGTCCGCGTGATCTTGAAGGGTCCATGCCGTCTTGCCGCTAGTTTGGGAGTTGGTTGATTGGTTCTCAGGTGACGTCCTTCCAGCCATACGTAGTCCCCTACTTGGAATTTGGGGGTGTCTCTGTGTTTGACCCACATAAGTTGCGCCTTCTTGATAAGCTCTTGGGCTTCTTTCCGTGCTTCTCGGAACTGTTCCAGCCTTGTGGTAATCTGTGGGATTGGGGATGGCTTATCGAGCCAATCAGCACGCGGGTCATACCCCATGAGAAGGGAGAATGGGGACTTTCTTGTTGTTTCGTGGGGCCAGTTGTTGTGAGCGAATTCAGCTATTGGTAGAAAGGCCGCCCAGTTGTCTTGCCGTTCGTTAGCCCAGAAGCGGAGATATTGCTCCAGCCATTGATTAGTCCTTTCGGACTGTCCGTCCGTTCGTGGGTGATATGCCGTTGAAATGTTTTGTTGGATCCCCAGGATTCGGCATAGTTCTTGGGTGAACTTTGAGGCGAATCTGGGGTCTCTGTCGCTAATGATTTTTGACGGCAGCCCGAATCGTTTGAAGACATGAATGGCGTAGAGTCCTGCGGTTTCTTCGGCGGTGATCTCTTCGTTGCATGGGATGAATATTGAGGCTTTGCTGCAGTCGTGGTCTGTTACGGTCAGAATAGTGTCGAATCCCTGTGACGTTGGGAGTTTTGTGATGAAGTCGAGGGCTATGGTTTCGAATGGGAGTGCGTCTTCTTTGGGTGTGATAGGTACCAGTGGAGCCTTGGTGGGTCGCGTATTGACTTTGTGTCTTTGACATTCGGCGCATCCTTGTACGTAGTTTCGGACGTCTAGTTTCAGTTCCGGCCACCAATATCTTCGTTCCACTAGTCTCGTGGTTCGTGCAATCCCGGGGTGTCCATGTACCGGGGGGTCGTGGTGCGCGGCGATGAGCTTTCGTTTTTCTTCCAGTGATCCGGTAATGACGTACTTCCCTTGTCTATACCATGCTCCGTTTACGAACTTCAGTTGTTGAGGGTCCACCCAGTATCGCAGGGTAATTTCTGTCTGCGGCGGGTCTTCTGTGGCTTGTACCGTCGTGGTCCGTACGAAGATGTCCTCTGGCAGTACTGTTACGTTTTCGTTGTCTCGTTCTCCCTGGTCGTAGTCGGGTCGTCTGGATAGTGCGTCCGCGCGACCGTTCTTCTTTCCTGGGATGTGGTGAATTTCGAAGTTGTATTCCATGAGTTCGAGTACTTCCCTTGCTACTCTTCGGCTGATCTTCTGCGGCAGCTTCCAATATTGGAGGTTCATGTGGTCCGAGTAAATTTTGATTTTGTGCGGCGATCCAGCTAGTAGCGGCCTCCAGTGTCGGAGGGCTTTGACTATCGCTAGGAGTTCTAGATCGTATATGTCGTAGTTGCGTTCTGCTTCATTGAGCGTAGCCGAATAGTAGCCGATTGGGTGCCACTTGCCGTCCTCTTTCTTTTGGAGTAGGACCGCGCCCGTTGCGAATCCTGAAGCGTCTACTTCGAGTTCGAACGGGTCTTCAAGCTTTGGGTGGGCGAGTACGGGTTCTTCTGTGACTAGGGCTTTGAGTTTTCGGAAGGCCTTGTCTTCTTCGTCTGTCCATTTCCATTCCGCGTCCCTTTCTCATGAGTTTATTGAGCGGTTTGGCGTGCGTGGCGAAGCCGCGAATGAAGAGTCGGTAAAAATTGCAGAAGCCCAGGAAGGAGCGTACGTCACGGACCTTTGTAGGCGTTGGCCAGTCTTTGATGCCGGAAATTTTTACCGGGTCCATACGTGTTACCCCCTTTTCAAGGATTACCCCCAGGTAATCCATTCGCGGCTTGTTGAATAGGCATTTTTCGAGCTTGAAGTACAGGTCGTGTTCCATAGCTACTTGAAGCACGTCACTTACTGCTTCTTCGTGTTCTCTTTGTCCCGCTGGGTCTCTTGTTGCGATACCGATGTCGTCCATGTATACTCGTATGATCGTCCCTTTCTGTTCGTGTTTGATGATGACGTCTCGGTAGATGGTGTTCATCATTGTTTGGAACG
The DNA here is from genome assembly GCA_021527035.1 of Lactarius vividus. Taxonomy (NCBI): domain Eukaryota; kingdom Fungi; phylum Basidiomycota; class Agaricomycetes; order Russulales; family Russulaceae; genus Lactarius; species Lactarius vividus. Next base: position 268,175 of record JAKELG010000052.1, read on the forward strand.
TGGCCGGAGAATTAGTGAGCCCGAAATACATAACCGTGGGTTCAAAGAGACCGTACCGTGTCTTGAAGGCCGCTTTGTGTTCGTCCCCTTCTTTAATACGGACGTTGTTGTATCCCCAGCGGACGTCAAGCTTCGTGTAAGTGTGTGCTTGGCTTAGGTCTGTAATTAGATCCGATATGAGGGGTAGGGGGTATTGGTTGCGAATGGTGACGGCGTTGATCTTCCTGTAGTCCTGTACCGGTCGGAGTTTTCCATCCTTCTTTTTGATGAAGAAAAATGAAGACGCGTAGGGGGACTTTGATGGTCGTATGTAGCCTTTCTTCAGTTGCTCGTCGAGGAATTCCTTTAATTTGCCATCCTCTTCCTGTGTCATGGGATAGACCTTGCAGTCGATGGCCGTTGGGGTTTCCTTCTTGAATTCGATGGCGTGATCCCATGGCCTGGACGGTGGGAATCGATTCGATGCTTCTTCGCTGAAGATCTTTGCGAACTTCTGGTATGTTTTTGGAAGTTCTACCTTGTCGTGGAATTGTTTAGCTTCGATCGCTAACTCAGTTGCAGTGGTACGTATCTGACACTCGTCGGCGAGTTCATTTAGTATTTCCTGTTTGTCTTCTGTTTTGAGGGTTCCGATGACGTGGTATTCTGTTGTGGGGTTTATGGAGCGTATTACGACTGGAAGCATCTTTTCGTGGATGGTTGCGTATCTCCAGTTGATCGTGGGTTCATATGTGGCTAGCCAGGGGTATCCTAATACTAGATCTTCGTTCCCGATGTCCGTTGTCACAACTGGGACATTTACGGACAGGAGTACGACATGAAGGCGAGATGATCTCTTACTATACGGTTATGACTACGATAGTAAGTAGGAATTAGTCATGGACTTAGTCACCACACGTCGTACTAGCATGTGATTGCTAGTATGACTCATTACTAGGATAGCGATAGTAGGGTTCGAGCTATTATTGCTAGTAGTAGTCGTCTTCGAGAGGAGCTTTAAAGCTGCCTCTTCAATATGTATAAATAGTGGGCTGCGAAGACCAAGAAACGCCATCTTGGTCTTCTTTTCAATACCACTCCTTCATTCGTCTTTTGACTCAAGTCTCGCTCCTCTCTCTCTCTAAGGAGCGACACTCTTATAAGTCTTGACCTTCGAGTCTAAGACCCTGGCCCTGTCGACGCACCAAGTCGGAGTTGCCTTAGTACTATTAGGGCGCCTTTTGTGGATCGCCTTAGTAGTATTCTACGGGATTACTGAGACACTGCGCGAGTGTCTACGACCAGCTAAGTCGTGAACGCCCTTGTCCGAGTTCAAGTCGAACTAAACGCCGTGGTAGCGTTACATTAAGACCAAGATCCTCAACCGTGGCGTTCACTACACGAGACCAGTGGAGAAACTTCCGACCCTATAGCCTTGAAACAAGAGGAGAACGATCAGTACCGCGACGATTTCTAGGCGCAGCCAGGTGGAGAGAATACCGAGGAGACACCGGCTATTTTGTAGACTTCCCCGGAGAAGCAATCAGATACCGACCAGTTGAGTTCAATTACTCGAACTTCTGTTGGACAGAAACTACGTGGAATCCGATAGACAATCGCTGGGACATTGTCAGACCAGCCGGAAGGCACTACCGCTGTGACATCGACTCTAGAGAACTTCACGGAGACGACTGGGGATCATTAGACGGAGACAGCAATAACAGCGACGAAGAACGAGAAGAAGAGCGACCCAGAGAGCAAGCCCCGTCGGAATCAAGTCACGAAGAACACGAAGAACACACTGCCACAGAAAGTGAAGCGCGACCAGGAACAGGAGACGACGCAAGCCTACTGGCACACATAGCTGAGTCCCTACACATCACGGTACCAGAAGAAATTCACATTCGAAGCCCCATGGCCACAGCAACAGAAACGCAAGCCATGGAAGAAGTACAGCGTATCAGGGAAGAGGCAGAAGCCATCCTCAACCCAATCAATCAAAACACCGGACATAGAATGACCGCAGACGACGCGGCACTCTTCCGAGCAATAGGACCAGACCACCCAGACCCACCAGAAGGACCTCCACCACCACCCGGAGGGCTCCCCGGAGGATTCCCAGGACAAGGACCAACGGGCGGAGGATTCCCGGGAGGAGGACGACCACCGGGCGGAGGAGGACCACCAATAGGAGGAGCACCGATGGGAGGACCCCCAGGTGGAGGACATGGATCGGACAGATTATCAGGTGAACCCCCGACAGTTTTCGATGGAGATCGTACTAAATACGAAGCCTTCCTCACCCAATGGCACGTATACTGGGGAATGAACCTGGACGCCCCGATCATGCAAAACGAGTACCGGCGATCCCTCCTCTTCTTGGGGTACGTCAAGGGGGTCAATGTTAGCGAGTGGACGTTATCCATCCTCAAATGGCTAAACCGCGAAGTACGACGAGGAGTAAGTCAATACTCCCAGACCCTGTGGAACCACGTAGCAGAAGAATTCGCCAAACGGTTCTCAAACATCCTCGAAGAAGAACAAGCTCAAGCAGAGCTACAAAAAGGAATCAAAATGGTGGGGGAAGATATCGACGCGTACGTGGTTAAGTTCGAGCAACTAGCCAGAAAAGCTCACTACAACTCAAACGATCGCCAAACAATCGACCGCTTCACGGCGGGGCTGCCACGAGCCCTATTCACAAAAGTCTATGAACTAGACGAACCTCACACCTTCGAAGAATGGAAGAGATGTGCATTGAGAAGGCAGAAACAATACATCCACATGAAAGCACGCCTCGACAACTTCAAAACGAAGTCTCCGCCATCGTCAGCACAACCTCGATGGAGGCCGCAAATCCCCAACTGGGGGCCACCGCGAGGACCGCCACCTCCCAGATACGACCCAAACGCCATGGACACCTCCGCCGACAGAACACGCGTTCGAGTAGCTGAAGTAGGAGACTCCAATAGACCATTCATCCCCAGACCACAACGAGGAGGGTATGGGAGAGGTGGAGGCCCTCCACCCCGAGACATGAGGACAGTCGTCTGCTACAACTGTAACCAGACGGGGCACTTCTCACGTAATTGCCCACAGCCACGCCGACGAGCAGCCACCAGCAGGATGGCGGATACCGACTATTACTCTCAAGAAGAACCACCCGCACAAGCAAGAGTAACAAGTACGGCGCCACCCCAACAAAGAGCCAAGGATTGGCTGGCGGGAGTAGCAGGAGAATCGGACGACGTAAAAGACCTCATCCTCCAAGAGATGTGGGGGAAGGAGGGTTTTCAGAACGCCTGAACCCATCGGCCTGGGTGAGGGCGGTTAATTGTAATTCTGTAATCATGACTCGCTATCGATCTCTTAGAATTCCAGTCTCGATTCGCACGAATTACGCAATGGCCGACATCAAAACTTTAGTAGACTCCGGAGCTACGGACAACTTCATACGCCCCTCATTCGCAAAGAGAATGGGTCTCGGACTCCAAACACTGGAACACCCCAGGAAGATATGGAATATCGACAATACGGAAAACAAAGCGGGCAGTATCACTCATTTCGTGGACTTGGACGTGCAAACTAACCAACAACGACAAAAAATGCGCTTCCTAGTTACCGACCTCGGAAACGAAGACCTTGTACTCGGTTACCCTTGGTTGGCCACCTACGAACCCACGATAAACTGGAGATACGCCACCATACACGAAAAGATGCTCCCCGTCGTTATCAGATCAATCAACCCCAACAAGGAAGACCACATCATCGGAAACATCCACACTGAGGAAGAAAAAGAAAACGCAGTGGCAGAATTAGAAGAAGAAAGCCACCTATGGACCACAGCTACGGAGCTAGCCATCGAAGCTAAGCAGTTCCAAGATAAAGTGGAACTTCCTCCGGCTTACCAACAGTTCGCAAAGATCTTCAGCGAAGAAGCATCCAACCGGTTTCCCCCTTCTCGACCATGGGATCACGCCATCGAATTCAAGGAAGGCACCCCGCTGGCAATCGACTGCAAAGTCTACCCCATGACACAGGAAGAAGACGGCAAGCTCAGGGAATTCTTAGACGAACAATTAAAAAAAGGATACATCCGCCCGTCCAAGTCCCCATACGCGTCATCCTTTTTCTTCATCAAGAAGAAAGACGGGAAACTGCGACCAGTACAAGACTACAGGAAAATTAACGCCGTTACCATCCGCAACCAATACCCCCTACCTCTCATCTCGGACCTCATCACGGATCTCAGCCAGGCACACACGTACACCAAACTAGACGTCAGGTGGGGATACAACAACGTGCGCATCAAAGAGGGAGACGAGCACAAGGCAGCGTTCAAAACACGGTACGGACTCTTTGAACCAACGGTTATGTACTTCGGACTCACTAACTCTCCGGCAACCTTCCAAACCATGATGAACACGATATACCGAGACACCATTGCCAAGCATGAAGCGAAGGGAACAATTATACGTGTCTACATGGACGACATCGGCATCGCAACAAGAAATCCGGCAGGGCAAAAGGAACACGAAGAGGCCGTACGCGACGTACTCCAAGTAGCCGAAGAACATGACCTCTACTTCAAACTTGAAAAATGCCTTTTCAACAAGCCGCGAATGGATTACCTGGGGGTAATCCTTGAAAAGGGGGTAACACGCATGGACCCGGTAAAAATTTCCGGTATCAAAGACTGGCCCACACCCACCAAGGTCCGTGACGTCCGCTCATTCCTGGGATTTTGCAATTTTTACCGACTCTTCATTCGCGGCTTCGCCACACACGCCAAACCACTTAACAAACTCACGAGAAAGGACACCGAGTGGAGATGGACGGACGAAGAGGACAAGGCATTCCGAAAGCTCAAGGCTCTAGTCACAGAAGAACCAGTACTCGCACACCCAAAGCTAGACGACCCATTCGAACTCGAAGTGGATGCATCAGGATTCGCAACCGGAGCAGTACTACTCCAGAAGAAGGAAGACGGTAAGCGACACCCAATAGGATATTACTCGGCAACACTCAGCGAAGCGGAGCGGAACTACGACATATACGACTTGGAACTACTGGCGATAGTCAAAGCACTGCGACACTGGAGACCCCTACTGGCCGGATCACCACACAAGATCAAGATCTACTCCGACCACATGAACCTCCAGTACTGGAAGCTACCACAAAAGATCAGCCGAAGAGTCGCAAGGGAAGTACTAGAGCTCATGGAGTACAATTTCGAAATTCACCACATCCCAGGGA